>ML809334.1:129353-145331 GCA_009831015.1 Picea engelmannii
TGCACACTGCTAGGAGTAAGATCCTACATATTCGAACGACTGACCATTTTGAATCCATAAATCACTCCAGTTGTTGTAAGTCCAAATAGGCAGGCTCTATACTATATAGTGGGGAAAAACTCTCATAGGGTTGTCTTCTTTTCGAACATAGATTCATGCATAGTTTCTAAATGGTAATTTTCTACCCGTATCTTGTTCGACCCAACCACTTAATCCAGAGGGATTGGCTAGAGCTTGGGTGTCGACATTCATCTATTTAATGTAGTCTCATAGCTCTTCTATGGGTTTCTCTCACTGCTACATTAGAGTTCATACTGTGCAGGTAGAAGATGTTATGATTATGACTTGTTCTCAGGTACTAGTTGGGAAAAATGTTGAAGGTGAATCAAATCTTTAAGAACAAGATGAAGCATAGCTTCAAGAAGAAGATATTTGTCTATTCATCAACAATGAACAACAATCTGTCAATGATGTAGATTGCTCAAAATATGTATCAGAATTGTTGAGTGAATGTGTGCCTCCTGTTCTGCATCATTTGGCTGAATTCAAAGACCATCCTTATGAATAGATTGTTGTCATAAATGATGATGAAGCTTTGAACTTAAATGAAATGGAGATGAAATCTCCCACTTGTCTTGAGAGTGAAAGGCCAGATAGCATGGATGTTGAAGTGACTGAAGCTAAAGTGTGCACTGAAGGTTGCAAATAAGTTCTGTCTTTTCGTTGTCGTAAATTTAATTTTGAAGAAAATGTTAATGAAGCAGGAAGAAATTTCCATGTATTCTGTCACTAGCTGACACCTATATGACTTACTCCTCCTTTGGGCTTGGAATGACTATTAGGTCTTGATATTGATATTGTATTTTTTTTTTAAATACCTACACAAAGGTGGCAATTGTGACGTCTTTCACTCTCTTCTCGTCGCTATTGCCACATCTGAGACGTCTCTCTTTCCACCTCCAAGATTGTCGCTCCCATAGCAACCACGTCGGAGCTAGTAACTCCTGGCCATCGCTGTTGCCACCTGATGGATGTCGTTCTTGCAATGTTCAAGAGTATTTCTCCCACCTTCAGAACGTCTCTCTTGCCACGTCTGAAACGTCTCACTGGCCATGTTTGAAATGTCGGTCTTGCCACCTCTGAAACGTCTCACTTGCCACGTTTACAACGTCTCACTTGCCACGTTTGAAATGTCGGTCTTGCCATGTTTGCAACGTCTCTCTTGCCACGTTTTCAACGTCTCTCTTGAGACGTTTGAAACGTCGGTCTTGCCACGTTTGCAACGTCTCTCTTGCCACGTTTGTAACGTCTCTCTTGTGACATTTGAAATGTCAGTCTTGCCACGTTTGCAACGTCTCTCTTGCCACGTTTGAAACGTCGGTCTTGCCACGTTTGCAATGTCTCTCTTGCCATGTTTGAAACGTCGCAAGAGAGACGAAAATTAGGTCGTCGAAAAAACGACGTCATGTGAAACGACATTTGAGGGGGTCAGAGGTTTGTCGGTCTTCCGACAATAGAAAGTGGCAATTGCGTCAAACACACCGTCGGAATTTGACCCAAATGCAGTAGTGGGATTAGGCTGTGAGCATAACTCTCCAAAGTTTCCAAAACAAACATTAACATCCCGAGCTAGGGAGATTCAAATCCAATTTTCGTATAAGTCTTCCTGGGATCCCCCTCTCACATAGGGGTTACGCACGAGGTCGCACTCAGGAAAGCTATGGAGATTATCCCTCCATGGTTTGACTGATTGTAGTGGTCAGATTGTATTATGGGGATCACTTAAAGGTATACCCACAAGGTTGAGTGGAAGCCTTTCAAGTTGATTTCAGGATAGATACCCTGCCAATACGTTCATACTGGACTGTCGATTGTACCCACCTAGGGGATGACTACAAATTGGTAACCTTAGCAGCCATAATCTTTAGGGTCTTACACAAGGTGACAGTGAAGGGAAGTCTCACTGTACTTGGAGCAGACATTGGTCAAACTCACTCAGGCTCCTTGGAGGGTAAATCCACAATTACTGCATGGAATCTTGCACCAAGGTGTAAGTTCGTTAAGCAGGTTGCCATTGTAACTGTTCCACCATATCCCTGCCCCTTCTTGACTTGATCACGCGACGTTGGATTTCATCACCAACTAGTACGGTCATCGAGAGAAGGTCATGTTTGCTTGGTTGTGATTCCTAGATTCTATTAGTGTATACTGCTTCTTTTTGGTAGTTGGCCATAGATTTTTTCTGCCGACTCTTTTTCACCAACATCGACCCTCCACGTCGTTCGCAGAGGCTACAGGGACTTCCTACAGAAAATATGGAAGGGAATACCCCTTTACCCCCTCATTCTATGGAGGAATATCCTCAACAGAGCAAGGTTCATGACACTGTAACCTCCCAAGAAGAAGTTCCCACTCCTTTAGAGAATTTTCAAATTGTTTCAGAATCTCCAGAGGCTTTCCACATTCCGGAGGGATATGAGAGACGTGTTCTCCAACTGAATTCAGTCGGTGAATTTGTCATCATCAATTCTTCTGACATTCCAACTGGGCCTCATTCAAACCCTTTAGTCGATGACCCCTTTTGGACTGTAGACATTGTTCAAAGCCCACCGCGCATGGTGCGGGATCTTTACGGAACAGGAATAGGTGTCGATGCACCTATCACCTACACCATACCTTTAAACCATTTTACCGGTACTACCGTTTTCTTAGCCACACCGTCCGTTGGTCCGAACACATCGTCTGTTGGCCCAAGGTCCACTTTTTCTCTCTAGATGGACCATTCTACAATGGTCCCTCACATTCCGACTATTCCCGCCGGTAATGCGGTGGTTAGCCAAGCTGCAATTGGCACACCCATAACACCTAGACCTTCATCATCACTCCCTTTTGGGTACAGAGCACTGAATTATTCTGCTACCACTACTACCCAAGTTATGCCGACAAGTTCCATACCTATCCAACAACTCGGAGGGACCGGTCTTGGTGGTCTTAATCTGTTCAGCGGTACCGGTCAGTCATTTACATCTGGTTCTCAAATTCTAGGAACTCTACCTCAATATGGGGGGAATCCTCCCACCGGAGGACAACTTCCATTTGGAGGGCACGCTTATGCTGGGGGGCAGCCTCAATCCGAAGCCTACCATCAACCATATGGACAAAATGTGTCTACCACACCCAATCCGTGGAATATCCCTTTTCCAGGAAACCCACAGTTCTCGGCGGGACACAATCCTCAAGCTCCACAACAACCTCTTCCCTCTCAAGGGACTCATCCTCTTTATGGAAAAATGCCAAATCCAGCTTATAATCCTCAAAACCCATCCGGTTATCCTCCGCTCGCACATGTTTCTCAAAACACCTCAAATCCTGTGTACCCTGGTCAACACCAACCTTATACAAGAGAGCCCACTAGTTACAATTATCTGCATAACCTAGTGTATGGTCCTACTGGTGTCCCTATGCCACACCAGTATTACCCGTAGGTTAACCAAAAACTACCTTTTCTAGCAACTCTGGACCTTCCAGACTTGTCCTGGTTAACAAATGATCCTATTTTTCATTCTCCGGTTTGGCCAGCTATTCCAACTAAACTTCTTTCTAATATTCCAAAATTCGACGGAAAGTCCGGAGAAGACCCAAACAACCATGTGATGACTTTCCATCTGTGGTGTTCATCCAACTCCCTCATGGATGATTCTATACGTTTGTGTATTTTCCAATGAATGCTTATGGGTTCTACAGCAAAATGGTATATTGAACTACCACGTGCTTCTTTTCATGATTTCAACTCCCTTGCCATGTCCTTCCTCACACATTTCCAACTACCCATTCGATACAAGACGGGTACTGAACTATTGACCTCCCTTCATCAGAAAACCTTCATACATATCTATGATCATATTCATGAATGGAGACGATGACGAAGGCTAATCAAAGTGGTCATTCCTGACCAATTATTAGCGGAATGGTTCACCAAATCATTGTTACCCCAGATCGCTCGTGATGTTTCCATGGGTGGTGTAGTCACCGAGGAAGAGGCTATTGCTCAAGATCAGTACTTAGATTTGGCTTATTCACAATCTAGTACTTTGTATGAGTTGATACCAAATGCTACCCGTGCCACTAATGATCCATCCAAACCATTATCTACCTCACACGCGGATGGAGTCATTGGCTCCGTCAAAACCCAACCTACTTCCCAGTCGACTGGAATAACCCATCGGCCTGCTTCGATGGTTTCTCCCAGTCAGAATACACCCTCTTTGACCCCCCCTCAAACTCAGGTCTTTGAGATGAATGCGATCCAATCAACCCCTTCACAACAATCTGGGGGAAAGAATAAAGCAAGAAATAAACCAAAGAAAAACAACAACAATGAACAACCAAAAAATTAACCTCAAACCCCTGCTTCTGGAAAACAACCACAACAAAAACCAAAATTCCCATGTCTCATTTGTGGTGATGATCACTACACTTGAGACTGTCCACATCACGATGAAGTGGCAAAGATAGTTAAGGGAAATTCACAACCCGCTGTGCTTACTCAGCCTTTTCTACAACAACAATCTTTGGTTTCTCAAACCCCCACTCCAGCGGGCAGTTCCAACCAACCCCATGATGAGGCCTCAACAAGTGCCCACATTTACATGTTTAACAGGATTAATCTGACCACTCGCACTGCGAAATATGACACACCGATTAAACCTGATAAGCCAAAGACTACTAACAATTCCTTATCGGACCCATTACCATCTTCCATTAGTCCTCCCTCTGCTAACCCTCCGTCCGGACCGCTCTAGATCGAGAAACCTTTGATTGAATCCATTTTACGCCCTCCTAAGAAAACTATCTAGAAGTCTACCTTTAAGTCTACGGGCTACCCAAAACTAGAACATTGTTGAAGATTTGGCTCAAGCACCGTGTGCTATGTCTGCTCTAGAAGTTCTACAACACTGTCCCAGCCAACGTAGAACGCTCTTAGTTGCCATCAGCACTTTTGATCCTGAGTCATCTAATAACCTCACATTTAATCTGGATGATCATCAGCCTCAACTCTCCCACCAACTAGCTTTTCAGATCGATGTTGTTTTTCACAATCAACAAATCCACCGAACTATCTTGGATGAGGGAGCCTCTACTTGTGTCATGTCTCTAGCTTGTTGGAAAGGCTTAAAATCACCTGCCCTTAATCAATCCCCTATGATGTTACGTGCTTTTGATGGATGAGGTTTTCATCCTCATGGACTTTTACAATCCTTAGTCATTCAGTTGGGTGGAAAAACTATTACTGTTGATGTCGAGGTGGTCGACGCCCCCCTCGATTACAACCTACTACTTGGAAGAAGTTGGTTCTACGCTATGACTGTTGTCGCCTCATCAGTGTTTCGATGTGTACAATTCCCCCATCAAGGCAAAATTGTCACTATCGATAAACTAGATCTCTGTACACCCGACGTTCGTGCCCCCGTCACCAACAACATTCCTTTTTTGGGAGACCACCCAGTTACGTATGAAATCATTGGTGTTGGCTTGTTAAAATATTCTAGCCTTATGGGTACCTTCCCTACACCACTTCCACCCACCGCAAATCATATTTCCACCATCAATATGATTTCGACTATGCCTTATCAATCCTTGGAATCATCTAACCCTTGGATTGTACCTAGTCCTATGGAATTCGATGTGCTAGGTGACACTATGCCACTTAGCCCAACCGAGGCCGCATACGTAGCTATTTAATCTGCCTCTCCCTCTCCGGACAACCCCCATTTATTGGAACCTGATGCCTACTCGATGTCATCATGGTTGGATTCCCTATCGTCTGTAGTCAATTACATTTCCCAAATTTTCCCTTCCGACGAATCTATAATGGAGATGCTTAGTATTGACGATGTACCTTGGGATGATAACCATCATTGATCCTCTTTTCTTCCACCTCTAGAAGAAATTCACAAAGACATACGCTCTATCTTCCCTCCTGATGGTACCCATTCTCCACAATCTCCCATCCTCACACAAGATACTCTTTCTGAGGGGAATATGGGTAATATCTCTACCACAATCATTATTGATGTTTTGATCAAAGAAGGCATTGTGGAAAACATTAACCTTGGTGCTAATTGCACACCCGAAGAAGTGGTCTCTTACATCGCTCTGTTTAAAGAATTTTGCGATGTCTTCGCTTGGAGCTACGAGGAAATGCCAGGAATTGACCCCTTGATTGTCGTGCATGAAATCAAGACTTACCCAGGTGCAAAACCTATTCAACAGAAACTCTGCCCGATTCATCCCAAGAAAATCGTGGCTATAAAGGCAAAAGTTGAGAAACTTTTAAAATTTGGCTTTATCTATCCCATCCCTTTGACAGAATGGGTCTCCATCCTTGTTCTGGTTGCCAAAAAACAAGGGACCATTCGTGTCTGTGTTGACTATTAGGATCTCAATAAGGCTTGTCCAAAGGAAAACTACCCTACTCTCTTCATCGACCAGATTATTGATAATTACGCTGGGAGTGTAATCTTCTCCTTCATGGATGGTTTTTCCGGGTATAACTAGATTGAAATTTTACCTGCTGATCAACATAAGACCACCTTTATCTGCCCATGGGGAAATTTCTCCTATTGAAAGCTACCTTTTGGTCTCAGAAATGCTGGTGCTACTTTCCAGTGGGCCATGTCATACACTTTCCACAATATCAAGCATATTGCATAACCTTACCTCGACGACTTACCTGCCCGCTCATCAAATCGATCAGATCACGTTGATCACTTACAGGCTATTTTTCTTCGATGTCGGTTTTACCATATCCTCTTGAACCCACATAAGTGTACTTTTGCTGTCGAATCCGGCCGACTCCTTGGTTTTATTATCTCCAAAGATGGGATTCGGGTGGATCCCTTAAAGATTAAGGCTATTCTGGCCTTACCCCCACCTACCAATTTGACCCAACTCCAAAGTTTGCAAGGAAAAGAAAACTTCCTTCGTCGTTTCGTTTGTAAATATGCTGAGATAACTAAAGGATTCATGCGGTTACTACAGAAAAACACTCCTTTCATCTAGGATGACCTCACTCAATGGTCATTTGATGCTCTCAAGCATGCCCTAACCCACGCACCTTTGTTACATCCTCCATAGTATACAAAGGACTACATCCTTTACTTAGCTGCCTCCACTTCCACTATTGCAATGGTGTTAGTTTAGGAGGACCCCAACGGTGAGGAACATGTGATATATTTCCTGAGCAAGAGTCTATCTGGACCCAAACTCTGATATTCACATGTAGAGAAACTAGCTCTGGCAGTCGTCATCGCTGTCCATAGATTTTGTCATTACATCTTACTACGCACCACCACGGTGATTGCAGACTCAAACCCCATGTACCACGTCTTGACATGTCAAGTGCTCGAGGGAAAATACTCTAAATGGATCGTCATCCTTCAAGAATTTGATCTTGAATGTACAAATTCCAAAGCCAAAAAATCCCTGGTGTTTACGGAAATTATCTGCGATCTCCTCCATACTGATGAAGATATCGAACCTAGAGATTCTCTCCCTGATGAAACTCTTTTCCTCATCAGTACTTCTGATCCTTGGTATGGATACATCCTCCTTTACCTCCAAACCTAATGCTTCTAGCCTAACATTTCCCACGAAGAGCATCGACGTATTCGCCACCATTCTCGTTGTTATGTTATCGTCGGCGACACCTTATATCGACATGGTATTGACACTATCCTCCGACAATGTTTGACTCATGTAGAGGATGAACACGTTCTAAATGATTGTCACCTTGGAGCCTATGGAGGTCACCTTTCTGGGATGGCCACAGCGCAAAAAATTCTACGTGCCGACTATTTTTGGCCCTTGATTTTCAAAGATTGTATTGAGGCAGTCAAAACATGCCCACCCTGCCAAGTTTTTAATAACAAGGCATGCACCCACCCTACTGCGCTGCACCCCATCATCGCCATCGGCCCCTTTTCCAAATGGGGTATCGATTTTATGCAATGTAAGCCTACCTCAGCCGGGGGGCACAGTTATATAATCGTCGTCGTCGACTACTTTACCAAATGGGTTGAGGCTATGCCTACCTTTCTAAACGATGGTTGTACCGCAGCTCTGTTTCTTTTTAACCACATCATAACTCATTTTGGTGTACCATGCACCATTGTCACTGATCACGGTGCACACTTTAAGAACCAGATGATGAGTGAATTGCATGTCAAGTTGGGTTTTCGCCATGAAAACTCATCCCCATACTATCCTCAAGCCAACGAACAAGTTGAAGCTATCAATAAGGTCCTCAAAACCATGATTCAACGCATGGTAGGGGAAAACAAGACATCCTGGAATCTACAACTTTTCTCCGCTCTCTGGGCTTACCATACTTCCGTGAAAACTGCAACTGGATTTACTCCTTTCCAGTAAAGTGTATGGCATCGAAGCCATTTTACCAATCAAGTGTGAGATTCCATCTCTGAAACTTAAAGTAGAACTCCTACCCCATACTTCTGCCGAAGAAGAATGTTTCTTATATCTATCCAAACTGGACGAAACACGTCGTGATGCCGCTCTTGTTAACGAGGCACATCAGAAACAGATTAAAAATCAATACAAAAAATCCATCCATCCTCGGACTTTTGCAGAAGGAGACTTAGTCCTCGTCTATGACCAGGCTCATGACAAATTAGGGACAGGTAAGTTAGAACCTTTGTGGCATGGCCCTTACATTGTGAAACATGTTCTGCATAGAGGCGCCTACGAGTTAGTCGATTATGATGGAATTTCCCTAGGAGAGCCCCAGAATGGGCTTTACCTTAAAAAGTACTATGCCTAGATCACCCAGCATGTGTACTTTCTACATTATTATATTTTAGTTTGGTGTGTCTGTTTCTTTCACGTGCTCGAGTCTTTACCTTTGCCACTCATGAATGTGCCTTGTGTTTTCATGCACAGATGACATCTTTCTTTCCTATCTTTGTCAAGTTTGATGATGGCGCTAGTCGACACACCCGGAACATTGCTTCAGCAGCATGGGTCATTTACCAATTTGACGAGGTGGTGAGTTCAGAAGGTATTTGCTTAGGACCAGTGACTAATAACATGGCAGAATATCATGTTGTCATCGGACTTTTGACCCAAGCCTCCTCCCTACGTATCTCTCGTATCATTTTTAACCTAGACTCCCAAATCGTGGTCTATCAACTCAATCGAATCTATGCTATTCGTAATCCTATCTTGCTACGTCTCCACCTACAATTTCGCCGTCTTGAACGAATGTTTGATTACATTGAATACAGACATATTCCAAGAGAACTTAACAATGTTTCAGATTCATTAGCTAATTACATCATGGATTGGTATCTTGCCCACAGATAAGGTTTCATGAAGGAAAACAAATTGGACATCACATGTAAATTAAAACACATCACATTAAAGGCATCATCATGTACAAATCATTTGGCACTGTAAAAACTCGAAACTGTATATATATACATAGCGTGACTGAAAATGTTTTGATTACATCAAAAAAGTATTTGGAAGAGAAAAATTTTGGGTCTTTACACCCATACAACATCGTTTGAAAAGTCATACAAAATATACAATCACTAGAGAGACACTAATCTCTCTGCACTGCATTGTGCTTAGAGTAACATATCACTATGCACACTACACATCTCAGTAGATAATTAACATTCTCTGGAACCCCCACAGTGTGTCTTTGTAAATGTAAAGCCACTTCTCTCATCCGTAGAGGAGGAATTCCCATCGTGAGGCCTTGAAGGTTTCTTTCAACCTCTCGGAGACCTATCACTGGTGCCCCCGGATCCACTACAACTGGAGCACCCCCACAATGTCTCGATACTGGTATATCAACTGAGTGCACTGCTCCCTTGTCTGCATGTTAAAAAAAATACATCCATTAAAAAACTCTTCCACATACCCCAAAAAAATATATACATTAAAAAACTTAAAAAACAAAAACTAGACAAGGTGTTGCTTAGTCTCTCACCTGACGCATCCCAATCTCCCCCCATAGGTAGAATCAAATCCATGCTTTCACGAAATTCCACCTTGGCATACGGGAAGTCTTTGATCCAAAGATATTGGCATCTCAACCAAGCGAAGAAGTCACCGGTGAAACGAAACTTTGACTCTGCCACTAGTCTTGGAGACAGACTAGTCCACCGTTCCATCCGTGGTTCTTCCACTGGTCGTACTGCCAATGCTATCTGAGGCTGCATCTAGGGGATGCGCTCTAAGAAAAATGAGACCAAGAAAGAGCCATATCCAAATTGTTTCTACCCCATCCTACACCGCGAAACCTGTTCCTTCACATTCCGAAGGAATCCTGCGCTCCAGTTGAATAGTGTTGGCTCCAAACACTGTATGCCATAAGCTACATGTGATCTCGACGCCAGATGTGCACTAGTGCTTCCCATCACACTCGTAATGGAAAACAAAATAGATCGAAGGGGTAACTCTCGGATATCCTTGATAGGGATTCTACCCCCCACCAATCTTGCTCCTGGGACACAATGACGTGCCAGATACACGCCCACTTGCTCAGAAAGTGCCCTCTGTCTGGAAAAAGATATAGGAACCCCTCTTTTTGAGAGGCCAATCAAGAATTATACGTCTTCCAAATCGATGGTTAGAAGCTGTGTCTCGATCCGGAACCCTTGCTCCGTGACATCCCATAAGCTGATTATGTACTCAAGAAGAAGGATTTCCTTCTTCATCTTCTGCAACTTGAAAAATTTTAGAAGGCCACAATCTCTCAATGTGGCCCATGTACGAGGACTCCATAAAGAATCCAAATCATCGAGCTCATGCTCTCGTTCTTTCCACTCGATCATGGTCGTCGAAATCACCTACAAACAAAAGAAAACAAATAATTTCATTATTCAATTTTTTCGGCAATTTCAGCAATCTCTTAAGCAATTTAAAAACATGAAATCTAATGCCCGCACTATTTGAAAAAGACCACACCCTCTTTTTGTCACTCAACAATCATCACACAACAACAAAACGTTTTTAAATAAAACTAATTTTCATAATGGCTGTGTGGGCATGTTTTTGAGTTTTTTTATGGATTCTTTGACAAAAACGAGCCATCCACCCAAGTGTCAAGGCGTTGGCATATTTGCTATCACCTTCCAAATATGGTTTTTCAAAATAATGTTTTTTTTCAATCGTTTTTAATAGAGGCGGATTTGATCTTTTTTGGAGAGCCCTAGGGCTTCATTTTTTAAATTAAATACTGCTATGAAAATGAATATTAAACCATGTAATTGAAAGAAGGGGAGATGAAGATCTACCTAGTCCAAACAGCGAGAGAAACGGTCAACCGTAGGTCCAGTATCAAGCGAAACAAGATCCACCTCCAAAGTGAGAATCTCCACTGCTACAAATCCTTATGCAAAATGAAATGGTAAATGAAGATTTTTCTTGTATTACTATTTATAAATTTCCATTTTTTATAATCTATAGTTATTTATGGGTTTCTCTAGAAATATAATGGCTTCACTAAACCTTTGTATTACAGTTTTAACACTATAGGTTTCCAAGCAGTTTTGATCATTCATTAACCTTGTCACATTCATGACCATAGTCTTAGTTCGTTCTTAAGCTCACGAATATAAGAATGCACCAGGTAGAATTTTATCTCTTTTTCAAACCCGTATGGACACACGAAAAAGGAACCCCCTGGAGTCATCTTTAAACTCTTTTCAGACTCTCTAAATATGAAAAGATCGTCGAGTGATCTTGCTTCCTCTCACACTCATTAAAAGGTTCGAAAGGGCCTCTTTCGAGTGGTAGTTTATCTCTTTTTCGGCCTCATGAGACTAACTGTACAAAAAAGGAACTGAGAGAGTTCTCTTTTAAGTGTTTTTCTAGACTCTATAATCATGAAAAACCTTCGAGTTTTCTTTCTCTAGACTCGCTAAAACAAACATCGACAGGCCCACGTGGGACCAAACCCTTACTTCTTCCAGTTCGTTAAACAAAGGAAGAGGAACTTGCCGAAGGTGAGTTATATCGAGCATGTGTTACCCTCCTCGAGCTCGTTAAATCAAAAAGAGGTACATGTCTATCTGGATGGGGGAAAATTTGAAAGAAGCAAGCCAAGCAATCTCTTGTGAAAATTACCAAGTAATTCTTAGAGTTGCCCTTGAACACGGCACTTTGTCTTTTGCATGCATTTTAATCCGCTGAACCTCTGCACTGAGCCAATCCTTTGAGTTTCTTTCACTCCTTTGGGTCACCTGATGTAAGTCACAGCATCCATTGCATCATGAAGTTTTGGTCCATGTCATGTTTCTGCTGTTGTGCCTCAGTGTTCAAGGGAAACATCCACCTCGAGAGTCAACCATCACAAATATCTTGTCTCAATACCCGTGTCAGTCCATGTTCATTTGATCTACCAATTACATATCTATGTCTGTTTCGTGTCGTTGATGGGGGATACATCAAGGCCCTCCTTCGATGAGCCTATTGCTGTCGACTTCAACACATTATTCAGGAACTAGACTTAGAAACTAGTTAGTACTTTGGGACCTGCATGCCTCAATGGCAGGCCTCCTCACGTCCGACAGTGGGTTTACACCATTGACCTCTAATCGGATGATTCCAAGGATTTTCAACTCTAGCTCACCCATTCATATTCGTTGGAATGTACTAGGGTACCTTTCAAATCATTGACATTAATGGTGATCTCCCTCGCACTTGTTAACACTTTACATCATTGACCGGTAATCAAGTGGTTTCTGCCATGTTCGACATCAGGAGATATATTCACATGGTTAGATTCGTACTACATCAAGATTGGCAAGAAGACCCTGGGTTGAGTGATGAATTTGATATGTGCTTTTCCCAGGTTACATACACTGTTACATAGATCCACTTTGTATTGGTCATGGCTATGTCGTGTCATCTTGTAGATCCACTGTGTATTTTTCGTGGCTACAATTAGTTCAGGTCATCAGAGTATAGATCCACACTGTATCCTCAGTGGCTATACTTTTTTATCAATACAATTATGGATCCGCAGTGTATTTTATGGCAGCCATATCTTGCAAGTCTTGATCACCCAAGCATAGGTATGCCTGCCTTGGGTTTGAAACATGTCAAAATATTTGTTGGATGTTTGTGTGCAACTTCTATCAGGTTCTCCGAGTCTATACCCTTGCTTGAAATTCTACAAAGCATTTCAGTTATCAGTTCTCATATTCTAACTTCATACTTTGGGGGGAAATCTGTTACACATCAACATTACTCGCTGTGATAAGTGTCGCAAGTGTCGCATGTTCCTCACAACTGTCGCAAGTGTCGCACGTTGTTCACAAGTGTCGCAAATGTAAAACAAAGCATACTGCCATGATGACGACACTAAGGAGACACTTAGAATACCTCAAACACCTGATTTGGAGGAAGAGGGATGGTTAACTGAAGTCAGATATCTCTTCCCACCTGAAAGGAGCTTTCAAGCTAAGGTTGTAGAGGTGAGCACTCCCCTACATCACCCTTGGGAGAATTGGCGCTCCCCTATAAGGTGTTAGGGAGTGTTATAACACCAAACTACTCCTCTGAAGGAGAACTACAGATATTTAGAGTGTTGGCGCCCCCCTTAAACCTACTAGGGAGTGTTATAATGCCCTGATGCCCCTTTTGAGGGAGCGCTGTCTAATCTGGGCAGCAGTTGATCTGTTGAGGAGAATAAGGGGAGGATCTTTCAATCTTGAAAGGTAGTTTCATTCGAATTCCTGGTTCAGTCATGATCTTAGGAGAAGATCCTTGGTTCAGGGAGGGAAATCCTCAACTTACCCTAAAGATACCTCAAGAGGTTAAGCCTTTCTAAACCTATATAAACAGGCTCTATCATGGTGGAAAGAAGGAAGAATTGGAAGCATGAAACCTATGATCTCATAGGAAACATACAATGAACTGGAGAAAAGTAATCGGTAAAGTTGTTGTCATATGGATCGTGGATCTTTTGAGCAAGGGTTAGACAAAGGGGACTTGACAAAGCCGTCGCATTCACATCTACGGTTGTAAGCTACTTCTGTCATTGTTCTCATTAATATGACACGCTTGGCCTGTTTCTTTCTAGTTTGTGTTTAATCTCACATGAAATTTTCTATGATAGATAGATCTACTTCAAGATAATACCAATAGAGTAGGAAGTGGTTGTAATTTTGTTTGTCTACAAGGCTCATCGAGGAGAAAAATATTGGAGCTCAACTCGGAGCGTGCAGGGACAAACGTCGATAAAAAGGTACTTCTTTTCTCCTTCCTCCTCATGCATTAGTTTGTGTAGATCCAAAAGGAATCCAGTGTCCATGTTAAGAATCTTCTGTCTTAAGATTTAAGAGTCTATATCTCAAGAGGAGATCTACCTGTCCACAGGGAGATTTTCCTTCAACAGGAAGGATAAATTCTTTTGATGGTGCTTTCTAAGGTATCTTATTTACAGGTCATTTCACCATTTACGCTATAACTTTTTTTATATAATGATTCAGACTGTGAAATTGTTATGCAAGTGAGAAAACATATCCAAGTATCTATGAAAATAAATTAAGCTTGTGGGTCGTTGTATTTTGGGATTTACACTCTATGGAAAATAGGGTTTGTGGTCAGTTCTGAAACTAGTCAAAATCAAGTGTTTCGGGTAAAAACATCATAACTTATTCATAACATGTCAAAATTTAGTGATACCAAATGGGTTGGTTAGGGTATAGTATGTAGGATTCTTTGTAATAGTTTTATGTCATTTCATCAAATATTTTTTGTGGGGCATGCTCTACAAGGTCGCTCTCTAGAATAATCTAGAATTCAGCAAGGTATGTCATTTTTTCTATAACTCCTTTTATGAGAGGTTTCAAGTAGTGAAACTTGGAGGAATTGCATAAAACACATTGAAGAACATTTTGTATCAGTTTCATATATTTATACATTACAGGTTCAAAGTTATGATTACTTCAAGTTAGGGTTGTTGACTAATCCAAAACTAGGCATGTGAGACTAAAGAAACGTTTGATGAAAATGCTAGTCTCTTGCTTTTAAAGTTAAGGAAGGTTTGCAGGAATGTTATCATATACACCATGTCTATTATAGAGCTGCAAAACAGATTTGGATAATCAAATTGATGAGGGATTTTGGTTGTGGTACATGTTGAGTACATGGTTGAGACAAGTAGTTGATGAGTTGGCGCACATACATGAGGTGTATAGTTGATGATGTTGGTACATATTGATGAGTCATAGTTGATGAGTAGTTGACACATGATTGGTGCATACTTGATACATGGTTGGATGCACTTGTTTATGGTACGGGTTGATTACAGGTTGGTGCATGGTTGATGCACTTGTTTATGGTACAGGTTGATTACAGGTTGAGGTACAGTTTGATGCATGGTTGATGCATGGTTCAGATTTATTGGTACATGTTTACAGTGGTATATATCACAATGATAGTGTGACAGTGGTTCCATCATTCTACTTTTACTTCAGGGTGGCAGGATGGGGCAAGGACAGGTGGTTGTAGCCACCTTCCGGTTGTAGCCAGAGAACATTGGAGGTTGTAGCCTCCTTCTAGTTGTACCCAGAGAATTGGGGAGTTGGAGCTTCCCTCGGGTTGTAGCCTGAGAAACTAGGGGGTTGAAGCCTCCTTCTAGTTGCAGCTGGAAAACAAAGGAAGTTGGTGCTTCCAATGAATGTAATTCTTCAATACATATAAGAAAAAACATTCTATGGTTTTCTCCTGATTTGGGTTTCCACGTAAAACACTGGTGTACTGTGTATGTGTGTGATTGTTTATTTCTTACTTCTCGTTATTGGATAATAATTCTACATTGATATAACATTTGAAGAAAAAGGATTATAATTACACTATTACTGATTCACCCCCCCTCTCAGTAATCCAACAATTGGTATCAGAGCAGGTTCCTTCAGAAATCAGTTTAACCACTGAAAG
>ML809334.1:168394-196596 GCA_009831015.1 Picea engelmannii
GGTTAAGTGACCTAAAAATGGGTTAAGTGACCTAGAGGATGAAAGTATAAATAATATAGCAATGGTCTCTTGTACATCATCCTTTTTGTGGATCAATGGAGAGCTTCTTGTGAGAATATCTTTTGGAGTATTGATGGAGAGCTGCTTGTGAGAGCTTATTGATCATTTTTAGTGTGGAACACTTGAGCATAGTGAATATCTATAGGTGACTGAGGTAACCAAGGATATCTAAGCCTAAATTCTGATTAAAGTGAAGAAAAGAAGGCCGAAATGCAAGGAAGGATAAATTCTTTTGATGGTGCTTTCTAAGGTATGTTATTTACAGGTCATCTCACCATTTTTGCTATAAATTTTTTTTTGTAATGATTCAGATCCTGAAATTTCTATGAAAGTGAGAAAACATATCCAAGTATCTATGGTTAAAAATTCATCTTTTGGGTCGTTTTATTTTGGGAGCTACACTCCGTGGAAAATAGGGTTTGTGACCAGTCCTGAAACTAGTCAAAAACAAGTGTTTCGGGTAAAAACATCATAACTTCTTCATAATAGATCCAAATTACGTGAGACCAATTTTGTTGGTTATATTATAGATTTTAGTATCCTCTGGAATATTTTCATATTGATTCAACAAATATTCGTGGGGGGCACACTCTACAAGGTCGCTCTCTAGAATAATCCAGAATTCAGCAAGGTATGCCATTTTTGCTATAACTCATTTTTTGAGAGGTTACAAGTAGTGCCACCTGGAGGAATTTCATAAAACACACTGAAGAACATTATGTATCAGTTTCATATCTTTATTCATTACAGGTACAAAGTTATGATTATTTCAAGTTAGGGTTGTTGACTAATCCAAAGCTAGTCATGGTTGAGACAAGCAGTTGATGAGTTGGCACATACATGAGGTGTATAGTTGATGATGTTGGTACATATTGATGATTAATTGTTGATGAGTAGTTTAAACATGAGTGGTATATACTTGGTACATGGTTGGATGCACTTTTTTATGGTACAGGTTGATTACAGGTTGTTTGGCACAAGTTGGTGCATGGTTGATGCTCTTGTTTATGGTACAGATTGATATCTGTTGAGGATTGTTGTCTCATCTCAGTTGGTGCTAATAATGTAAGATAAGTCTTGCATATAGATTTGGTGCTCTTGTAGAGTTGTACTCTATTCAATTGTTGCTGAAAAACCCCCAGATTGAAGTCCATAATAAAATAAAAAAATTGTACATACATCTTGTGTTCCTTGTGGAGATGATTTGTTGATGATATATTGCTGATATATGTTGTTGATATGCATTCACATCTAACTGATTATTAATGACAATAATGAGTAATGAGTAAATGTTGAATGCTAACTAATGAGTTTTGTGTAAGAGGGAAGTTTTGGGAAAAAGATCCCCACACTCATTCACCCCCCCTCTAAGTGTGGTAGGTGTGTCCAATAGCCTTATGGTAGTTCAGGGGAAGAAGCAATGAGGCATAAGGATATGTGTCGATTTGAGGAAGTTGAATGATGCTTGCCTACATGACCGTTTTCCTACTCCTTTTGCAGATGAAGTATTAGAGAATGTAGGAGGCCAGGAAGCATACTCATTCACATATGGATTCTCAGGATACCATCAAATCAAGATAGCTCTAGAAGATAGGCTACCATCAAGATAGGATTTATTCTCTAACTTTAAGACCGATCCAATGGATTTCCTCTGCCTGGAATCCTGATACAACGAATACAATTTCTTATAATCTAAGGGTTACAATGAATCCCAATGGGATATGATGGTTCCTATTTCTCCATCACTTGCAAAGGTATTGATTCCTTTGTTCAGTGACTCACTTATGCATAGAGTTAAACTCTAACCTTGTTCTTTGTGATCTAGACATGATCAAAATATCATTATTGATCATGACATGATCAATAATGTATCACGATTCCTTTTGTGCACATTCCACTGGATACCTGCACACATGATCCAAGAAGGGGATTCTTCATTATTCATATATTTAATCGCATCGCTCAATCTAGCAGAGATCCAACCATACACAATCCACACAAATATCTTTAAATGATCAATTCCATATAACAATAAAAAAACATTGATTTTCATTTGTAATCCATATAGTACTATATAGAGTTTTACATAAGGCCCTTCCTCTCTAATGGCTTCTCAATATCTCACGCAATTGGCCTGATTTCCTTTCAATTAGGCCCCCTCTCATGCCTATAGGCTTACATTTTTAATACAAGGTTCCTGAACCTGAATCTGTTCAACAATAATTCACCAAATTAATCTCTAGGATATCTTAAGATCCAAAAAATACTCATGAGATCTACAATTAGCCTAAGATCTCTCTAAATCCTCACAACTCTCGAGATATGCTTTAATAAGGTAGATTCGACTACATATTAATCAATTTCAACTCAACAAACCCCATCCTATGTAATCCTTATAGAAACAAATTAAACATAGGAAATTACATTAATTCAAGCATAGGGAACCCACTCCCTTAGTAAATTAAAAGAACCCCTAGGTCTAATAAAATATGTTTGACTTTGAAGCTGGGATGCTCTTACATCACAATTCAAATTTTTGAAAAAAATGTATCTTTATTATTGTGCATTAGTGACCAAGAAAATAAATCAATGGGATTAAAACATTTCACTTAGTTTCCTTACAAAATTTCTTGAAAGAGAGATATTTTCCATAAATCGTTTTGAATCTTATAAATAAAAACTTGGAGATTTTTTATCCAGCTGAAAAGTACACCATTTTGCATTAATTCTTCTGAAATTTGATTTAATTTCTAAAGGAATTCATAAGAATCACACCAATTATAGTAAATGTATTATATGAACACCAATATTATTTTTCAAATAGGTTGGATATTTGTATGAGTAGGAACTTTTGAGAAGACTTTTGGATGCATTTATGTTGTATTTTTTTAATATGCACCCTAGATTATTTTCTAGGATCCATGTAAGAATTCAATGGTTTCCCTTTTTTGGTGCATTCATTCTTTGTGAATTGGGTTTCAAAAAGATACAATAGACAATATAAATAGATACAAAGAATCTATAGTTGATACAAATTGTACTAATTTTCTATTATTTTTCTCATGTCGATTTCACTTCTTGTTTGTAGATTGATTTGACATTTTAATTCTGGAATATTGAGTGAGATTTCAAATGTTGGTCATGGGAATACAACATCAAGACAAAGGGGATGCATTATCATACTCTCAAGAAGCTCAATCCAAGAATCCACATTCTCTTCGTGATTTGAGCTCTTTGAGAAACCTATCAATGAGAGAGATGTAAACTCTTGTGAGAATGCATCTAATATCCATATAATGGATGGAAGATCAAGTTTCTTTAGTGGTCAAAGTGAGATAAATGCATTTTTAGTAGAAATTGATAACAAAAATTTTGAATAGTTTTTCCTGGAAGGTGACCTAATCCATTCATAGAAAAGGAGAAAAGGCCAATGGGACATATAAAAACTATTCCAATTCGAATGAGTCTCAAAATTTCCATTTTTTGAATAAATACCTCTAACAAATGATAAATAGACTTCACAAGAAGTTATTTGCATTATATGTAGTTAGATACTTAGCAAGATAGTGAAATTGTAGATGAAGTTAGATACAAGATATTAGCATGCAAGAAAGGTGTATAATGAGAAAATTTTAAATGGTGAGGAGAAATATATTATCAAATGGAAATCATATGAGGAATATCAACATGTCACATATGAATATGAATATAATAAATACTTAATAAGTAAAGGAAAACTTGAGACAAGTGGAGGAACCATCACAACTCTAATTGGAAAAACACTAGAAAGAAATTTGTTATCCAAGGAAACACAATTAAGCACTACATTTCACATGTTATCTAGAGGTTGTCTTATGATAGATTATCAAGATTGCATGAAATATCCATCCTTTATTCAAGTGTAAAATTTTCCATCTTCTCATTGGGTTGTAACATGTGTTTGGGAATGGGCAAGATATCTATCTCAAGTAGAAAATAATGATATGAAAGAGGAGAATGCAAATGCTAGGTTGTTGTCATTATATTGGGATGCAGTTATAGTTATTGATAATCATGGATATGCATGACAACTTATATGGTTAGTAACCATATTTGGCATTCCTATCTACTCGGGACTCATAAAATGAGGGAGAATTATGTGACTGAAATTATTTATGATCTTTTTATTAATAGTTTTAAGGAAATTGTTGGTATGGATCATTCAATGATTGCAAAAAAGATGGTATGTTTCTGAGAAAATGGAGCATCAGTAATGCCAGGACAAAAGAGTGTCATTTGTGTCAGACTACAACTATAAACTTCATCATATATGCTTATTAATCATTTTATGGCTTGTAGGATCATTCTTGCATTTAAAATAACATGCAAGTTTTCAACGATTTCAAAATTTGAACATCTTGTATGTGAGGCTTATGCATACTTGTGTTGTAGTCCTGAATGATTTTCATAGTTTCGACATTTTGTTAACAATTGTTACAAATGGAAAGAAGCTACTAAAATATGTTGATACAAGGTGCATACAATCTTGATAAATATATGGATCTATGTTTAAGATTATATGTAACAAAGTATAACATTAACGAGTTTCCAATTGAAAGAGCACTAGCTCTATGATAGTCAAATTGTGATAAAAGGGGATAAAACAATATAATAAATTTCTCTAATGAACTTGATATGGAAGATAATGTTTTGGAGTCTCATAATGGCAGTCTATTTGGAGAATATTGTGTTCAAAATATAGAAAATGAGGGCCGAGATGAGAAATGAGAAATTGATATAACCCAAGATTCTATCTAATCCAATATACATGATGGAACTCTTTTAGTATTTGTGTTCCATTGGTGGTGCAAGCAATAATGATTGGAATAACACAAATGATGTGATTCTTGTTATTTGATTGACTTCATTGTTCCTCTATTTTTCGATTAGGTTGGAAATTCTTTATCGTAACAAGATTACTATATGTCAATTTGAGGATTCATTTCAGGTAAAAATAGGTTATATACTTTGTATTCTTCATTTTAACGTTGGAGCTATATTTCCTTGATGAAAAATATTTTACGATTGATGTTTTGATATTTGACTATTACAATGTCTTTCTTGTCTGTGATAGGAACATTAGAGAATTTTTGAGGTAAAAAATGGGCCTAAAAAATATTCTATCAACATCAAATTTGAAAGAACTAATAGGATTCAAGATGATGATGTCAACGAAAGGGTAAATAGTTTTGGAGGGAAATAAAAAAACCTATTTTTGTATTGTAATTTTGACTTATCTCTTTGCAGGTTTACTCAAATTTCAAGTGTAAGCACTCATTAGAGATTCCACATCCAACGAGTACCCACTCTACATACTTGTTGATGGATCCACAATGAGATAAACTGGAACATATGAAAAAATCTGTTTCTTTACAAAAAAACATAGTTTTTCATGTATTTCCAATTTGTCTCATGGTGGGTCCATAAAAAATATACAGAGTGAGTATTAGTTGGATGCAAAATTTAATTCCACATCCAAGGAGTGCCTACATCTTGTAATTTGAGTAAACCTATAAGAATATAATTCGAAATTATGATAAATAAAGGTAGTTTTCTTTCTTTCGCTTTGAAAAATTATAACTCTTATTTAATTATTTTAACTATGGTTTTATTATTTTCGTTAGGAGGCCCATTTTATACCTCAAAATTTATCTAATGTGAAGCTATAATTTGATGAAGTAGAGGCATGTATTTTCACATAGATAATGTCATTGGATTAAATGATAAATAATAATTTAACAAGACTTCTACTCATCAGGAATGGGCTCATTCAAGTAAATGAAGTTTCCATGATGTCTAGCTCTAATATTTGGGCAAATTTTAATGGTTTGTTTGTTTCTTGAATTTGAATCATTTTTTTTCAAGTTTGGAAGTTTGGGTTTATTTTGGTTAAAGATTGAGTTATTCCCTTGAATGCTTTTATTTCTCATATAATTCTTGACTGAACCCTTTTTCATAGCTTGATTGGTTTCATCTAATTTCCATTGATTCAAGGATTTGGGTTAAAGTTAAATACATTTGTTGAGTCAAAAAATATTTTCTTTGTCTTTTATCATGTTTATTTGAGAAACATATGGTATTAGGCTTAATATATGGATTTGTTTATGCTCTAGGAATTCAATGTGTTTTTCATACATATTATTGTTTTCTTTATATCTTTGATGGTTCAAGGAAATATATTTTTATTTCCTTTCACTTTGTTGCATGAATTAAGCATCTTCACCTTTTAGAGTTAAGCATCTTCACCTTTTAGAGTTAAGCATCTTCACCTTTTATAAAAGTATCGACCAATCAAACCCTAAGTCGAGTCGAAACAATTAAATGGGTCAAAACGACTATCTAAATGAAAGGAGAAAAGATCAAATTTGAGTGTTTCAATAAAATGCATTTGATATCAAGAAGTCTGGTATAAACATCTCAGCAAGAAGTTGAAGTTGAAGAAGTTGAAAAAGTCGAAAGTCAAAGTCAAAGAAATCGTGGGTCGAAATCGAATAGGTCGAAGAAGTCGAAGGTCGAAGTCAAATAAGTAGAAGAAGTCGAAGGTCGAAGTAAGATAAGTAGAAGAATTCAAAGATCAAAGCCGAAGTCGAAGTCGAAAATGAAGCAAGTCAAGATGACCAAAGTCGAATTACACAAGTCGATTTTCTTCTAAGTCGAGTCGGTCCAAGAAAGAAGCAACCTAAAGGTCGAAGTCGAAGCAAACTTAAATTCGGAAATACAAGTCAGGTCGAAGTCGAAGCAAACTTAAATTCGGAAATACAAGTCAGGTCGAGGATGAAGCAAGTTAGGTGGACCAGAATCGAAATACTCAAATTGAAATTGGCCCATGGTATTTTTGGTTGTGAACTCTATTTAAAGAATGCATCTCTCCATTGTAGGTTGTTGAGGATTATTGTAAGAGAGCTCTACTCATTTGGTGGTTTGGTCCTCAAAGAGGCAAGTGAACTAAGTTTTTTGTGATATCAATATGTTATTTCTTCTCTATATTTAATGTTCTTGTTACTTGCGCAATATATTTTCTTGTTCTGTTAAATGTTCCCGGTATATCACAATGTGCATGTTAATGTTAAATATTGGTAAAGAGAGATTTTTTGTGGTTGTGATTGTTCCTATGACCTTTGTGAGTTTGTGCACCCTTAACGCCATGCCTTCTTCATTGCAATATTACTTGAAATTTCCAAAAAGCACATCCATAGATTTCAACGTTACCAAAAATCCCAAGTGCTATATCCCTAGATTTTAGTCATTAAAAAAAAGTTTCTTTCAATGTTAATATAATGATCTATGTAGCCCTCTCATCAAACCGGATATGTATGGAAGTTATTAGATTCATAGTTTTGGAATAAATGCTTATGGAAATCATTATATAAAATGTTTAATTGACAAATGGAATATGAAAACTTGAGACTCAATCCTCCTTTGAAAAACTGTATCTATTTAAATTTCCTATTGAAGTGACATATTTGTTTTATTTGTATTGATGTTCCAATAACTTGTAGATTGGTTTCTAAATTCGATCAGAAAATTAATTTCCTCCCCGAATTCACCCCGTGTATGAGTTGTCTGATATGTATTGATTATATGAAAATGTCGTGTATATGACTTTCAAACGATGAAGTCAATAGTCAGCGTTCACGTCAGTAATCCGGACTAAGTTGTCTCATTGTCTGAAAACTAAGTAACCAAGTCAATAGCCTATGAAAGCGACCTAGTCATTCGACCTAGTAACCAAGTCAATAGTCTATGAAAGCGACTTTTAAACGAATTCAATAGTCTCTGAAAGCGACATTAAGCGAAATCAATGGGCACATTCACGCCGTGTATGTGACTTTGAAACGATGAAGTCAACAACCATTCATCTGAACAATCCGCGGTACATCCAAATGCATTGATTGTGTGAGCTTTTAAATAACGAAGTCAAGAGTCCGTGGACATGCAAGCCACTGATCACTGTGGATGCGGACCTCAATCAGTTGGGTCCGCACCGGTCGCTGAGGTCAATGAAAACGCAGTGTTTGAATTTTGAAAATGAAATAATCGATATTTCTTTACTTTACACCATCCAATTGGAATTTATCTCTTTCACCGCCTTGATAGTCTTTGAAAATGCAACAACAGATAGTCCGAGACTGTTGGATAATGAAATCAATAGTCACCTACGTGGGGGCACATTCAAGCGATGGCTATCACCTCACCGCATTGACTGTACGAAAACACAGTTTTCGGCCCTTTCGAAAATGAAATAATTGATAATAGAAGTCAAGTTAGGCACTGCGCATTATAGATAATACATCTTTCCTTTATATATCTACAATAGTAATATACCCTTCCATTCAGAGACAAAAACGCCTGTCTTTATTTTATTCTATAAGATAATCATAACTAACTACTATCGCTGAAACGTGTGCTAAAACTCGTGCTGAAATTCTGAAACTTGTGTCATCTTTATTTTACAAGTGTCATGTTGAAACTTGTGTCATCTTTATTTTACAAGTGTTATGCTGAAACTTGTGTTGAAACTCATGCTGAAATTCATGCTGAAACTGCCACATAGAGAGAAAGTTTACAAGTTTCACGCTAAAACTTGTGCTGAAAGTCATGTTGAAATTCTCGTGTATAGTGAAATTTTACAAGTGTCACGATATTTCTTCATTTGCAACATTGTGGTCGCACACATTTGATTTTGCCATGCTAGTATGCATTCATGATGAGTCATAGCTACCATTAGGTAAAAGAACTTGCGGCTAAAGGACAAAGCGTGATTTGAGGTTGAAAGAAAGTTCAAGTGGTCTGGAAGACAGAGAGATGATTTGCGTAACAAATCATTCTTAGAGGGAAGGAAAATTGTTTCAGAGTCGAGGAGGAGTTTTAAAAAGAAATGGAGCACGATTTTGAAGGGGGTTGGTGAACCACGAAGTAAGGAAATCACATAAGGAAGGGAGAAACAAAATATTAGCCCATACACATAGAATTTTACCCTCTGGATGACTTCGTAGTGGTTTTTAGCCATGCAAGCATAAATTCATGGTTGTCTTTTAACCCAGGCTCGATGTAATATAGAAATTGTGTTCTCTGCATTGAGTTAATAAACGAATGGTATTGAAATTCATGGGTTTTCTGGTGTTTTATTTTCCAATGGATTTCCTTATTATTTGGAAAACGTATTTATATTTTGTTTTTCCGTTGTGTATTCTATAGTAGGGTATGCGCTGTAACTGTTTGTGTGTTCTAGTATATAGGTCCTCTACATCATAAGAGCATACCTTATCAGAGCAATGTGTTCTCTCTTCACTTTGTCTAGCTTATCCCTTTAAATATCTCCAAGGTAGTTGACTCATTCAACCATTTTTAGTTTAACTCACTAATTAACAACTTGTTACTGAATAGGAGAGCTATCAAGTAAATTAATAAATAATAATAATAATAATAATAATATGATAAGGGTACTAAATACAACTAATAAGTGGGGACCCCTATTTCATTTAGACCAATTAATGAACCATTTCATTATTGTAGCTTCCATATAAGCTGTCAAAAATAATATGCTGTCCAAAATGAAGTGCAAATAAGTTCATCTACATATGCCGACAAAATCATGAAAAACCATATTTGAAGTGAGAGGTTGCCCCTCTCTTTCCATGACTACTTTCATCCCTGTCATTTCTCTCAACTGATGAAACTGCCTTAGCAGATTTCTGATCATTTCCCTATACATGTGAAGTGATTGAATGTGATGACTTAGACTCAACTACTACTACTTTTTCTTTCTCTGGAATATCCTCAAGCTCAGTGATTTTGGCCTTGGCATGATGGGCATGTGAGGCTTGGGATATAGGTTGTTGATGCAAGGAAGGAGTCGTAGGCCATGCATGTAAAGGAGGCTGCTGAGGGTGATCAACATTTGGTCAACCATGTGACTGTCCAAAAAAAGGATGTACAACATTTTGCCAGCCATCATGTTCTAGTCTAACTAAGGGAGCATAAACATGGTTTGGGACTGGAATATTGGTAATTGGATGAGGGTTCTCAGGGATAAGTGGAGGTCTATAAGCTTGTTGGCCAGGCAAGTTAAGGAAACTTGTCTGCAACAACTAATTGAATTCTTCTGAATCTGCATCAAAATGTATAGAAAATCAGAGCCACTTATTACCCCTTTTCCAAGGATCTAGTCCTCTACCTCTATTTTTTCCTCTCCTGCCATGACTGCCTCTATTGAAAAAGCTCATACTGATATACATATACACAAATCAGAACCAAAGTTCAATTAATAGTTCATCTAAAACTTTGCAAAAAAATAATTTAAACATGGCCCTGTTCATAACAATACATATGCAAGCAATCATCATGTAATTCATGTTGTCAAAGCTAGAAATCACTTAGAAAAAGGATTTGAAAATGGATTTGGGATTGTATGAAAGGATTTGTAATGAGCGTAAAAGGGTAAGTATGACAAGAATGAAAAATGGAGTGTTCACTACCATGAGCAGCTTCCTTAACTCTTTATGATCAAGTGCACCCAAGTTAAAACTCATTATCTCAGCTATAAATGAGATTTAACCCTGAACAAGTTAAATACTTCTCTCATGATCAATTCAATTTTGTAATTCAATACTTTACAAAATTATAATTAAAGCATGGGAAAAAAAGTAACTTGGGTAATGGGATGGGATTGGAATGAGAGAAAAGTGTTATTTATGACAGTGAATGTAAATGCACATGTATTAATTACAAAGTTTATGATCATCTTCTATTTTCAACCATTCATGAAAGGAAGAATTATAACTACATATAATCAATGCTTAAACAAAATTCCAATCATAATTCCTTATTTCATTCCCAAATCCTTCATTCAACTCATAACTTGCAAAATATCTCAACAATAATTTTGTCACTAGCCCAGGTATTATCTAAAATATTTATTATCTTTTTTTCATCATACTATGCTCAGTAGTCATAATTTTTTTATTTTTGTTCAATACCTTTACATGATTTTTCACAATTTTCTTCAATTACACAGTGTTACCATTTCTGCAATTAATTAATAAATTTTGAAGTTATTCCATAGTACAAACCATCAAACATCAATCCCAGTGGAGATCAAACATCATCTTGTTATTCAAACAACCAAATTCATCAAATAACGACTTCTTATCAAAATGTTCAAATGCCAGCTTCATCATAAAACCTAAATTTAGTCCTCACCAATTTAATCAATAAATCCAAATTCGAACCGTCATCTTCAATTTGTAACAACAACCAATTTATCCAAACCATAAATCCAAACATGCATCGCATACATGACAAAATAAAATCAGATATGTTGAGGATTTTAAACCCAAAAATTTCTTTTAAAACTTGGTTGGGATCGCATGTAAGAATTACAAACCCAGTTTGTAATCAAATTACCATTCATTGAGTGTTGTGTATTATTTTTGGGGGTCTCCATTTGGCAAATCACTAACCCATAACTTGCATGCAACCCTTTACATGCAACCATAATGAAGCGACTAGACCCTGGGTTGTAATACCAAGTTTGAATGATAGACAATTGAAGAGAAATGGATACAGGACTGGTATTACCGAACACTACAAATGGAAACTAGAATAGTACAGAGAACAACAACAGTTGGTTGCATCTTTTAACCATTCAATCAATGAAACCCCAAATCCGAGTCAATAAAAAAAATTATTTTAAACCTTGAACACCGAATATTATGCATGAGGTCATGGAGTCTTAAACCCAAATGAATAAACAAACCCATGGACATCAATGAAACTCTTTTGGATATGAAAGTTAAAAAACAACTAAACCCGTGAGCTACAAAACATAAGAAGATGAGATATGTATGTCCCAAACACAGAGATAATAGGTGGAAAGTAAAATGCACAAATCTCAACAACCATTATCTACAACTCTTCATTAAATTCCTTTTGATTTCAACTATTCGGCTCCAAAAAAAACTCAAACAATTTCGTTCAACTAGGAGTACCATTCTTCATATTTCCATAATCATAACATGAGAATAATCAAATTAGCAAGCACAACACATCATTCACAAAGCCATGAGTAAATTATTAAGAAAAGAACAATGTTATATGAAAGGGAGTTGAAGCCTTGGTACCTGGAGTTACGTGGTTACTTATTTTATTTTGAGATAGATACAACAGTTACAACCGGACGATCAAACCCTTCCTCAAAATAAAAATGAATCAAATTCCAAACCCCAAAGGTTGTAACCCAGAACAACCAAAGTGATATAACTACTGGTCACGTCTAGGGTGCAGCCAACATTAATCATTTACAAACCCCAAGAAATTACCACATCAAAACCTTAGGTGTATGATCAATTCCAAGTGTATGTTATTCAATACAACCTCGCATGCCATATATGTTTCCACCTACCTCATTTAATATCCATAACGCTCTATTTTGAATAGTCTGTAGTCAAGTCGCATAATATATCCCATATACATCAACGCTGCCAAACCTTTAACATACAAAACCTTTAAATCCATTACAATTTTCAACAGCAGAGTTGATACCATTCATATCTTATAAATCATATGATATGTGTCCAATATTATACATGTAATCAATGATATATATATGATCGACATACTATATGCATATAAATTGAACACCCCTTTTCAAGTAAATTGCATCATATTTATCAAGGAGTTGTGAAATAAAACTTCATAAGCATGTATAAAATGGCATGACACTTAGTAAGAAATATGATGACCCCCTTTTTCAATTGAAACCATAGACCTGCAAACATATCAATTGTAAATCTTGTTTTGATGGTGGTTATGCACAACACTAATGTTCGAGATTAGAATTGCATAGGGAGTTTTAGAAATATTTTGACACAAACTATTATCAATCACCTGTACTAAGAACAATATACCAAGCTCATATGTATCAACAAAATGGACACCATCCAATCCCATTAGTTCCCAAGTATCCTTTTAAGGGGCTCCTCTTTGATTTTTTTTTTAAACAACACCATAGGGGGTCCCACTTATTAGTTTACTTTGTATGTGTGTGCGCGTGTGTGTGTGTGTGTGTGTGTGTGTGTGTGTGTGTGTAGTTTCAAAAATATATGTGCCTTGCAATTCTTTGCAAGCTGATGACTTCATGATGATTTTAAGAGTCAACAATGGTGACTTCATAGGGAAGGCAATATAGTATTAGCTTGAACCTAACTGTTTGGTTTTGCAGACAGAGAATATTTTTCAGTTTTATACTCAAAAGTTTTCTTTTTTGATTTGGTTTTCTCTTTTAAACTAGGGTGGAAGAAGGTAGAAAAGGGAAAGACAAGAGAGGTAAAAAGCCTTAGCACCCAAGCTTAAGCAGAGTGGTTATAGATGCAACATGATACAAGGTTGCGGACCACAAGTGATTGTCTTTCTTTCTGTTCCGATTTATTTATCAGTACTCAAGCATACTTTTGCAAGCAAGGAAAAACTGTGGTTGTACAGACTCATCTAAATTAGGCTGAAATAAAGTCCACAAAATTGAGGGTAAAGCAACAAAGAAATAAAGTTGTAGTGAAATGAAAAATAAAGTTGCAATCAAAACTCAAGGAAAACTGAAAGTGAAGCAACATAATTGATGAAATAAAGTGCATAAAAAAAAAGCAAATGTACAACCTAAACTGATATTTACAAGAAACATTGATTCAAAAAATGTAACAGTTAGCTAGGCTCAACGTAATGTTTCAAATGAGAGCCATTAGTTGTGAAGGAAAACAATCTCTCTTCAAATTCCTTTAACATGTAAGTATTATTTATGACTACTAGAATGATATTCTAAGAACCTAGCTAGAGCTTTTGGAATTTTGAGTGTTTTCCCTTATCAATGTGTGTGGAGTCCCAAAGAAATACTTTGTCATTTACTTTAAACTTGACATATTTGTCATGCTTATCAAAGTATTGCTTGAATGTATGCTACCTTTTCTTTAAATTTTCCAATGCATGGATTCTTTGTTCTTCTAAGGCTAGTACAACATTCATCCTCTGAGAAATATCAATAGTGATCCGGATTATTTTCAGAACGAAATGAAAGAAGAGATATCACAATGAAATACTCATGAAATTTTCCAGAAACAGAGAGATACAACAATGCATGATTTCTATTAATGAAAGAATTGTACAGAGACTGTAAAAATACAGAGTGCAAGACTCACTAGAATGGTCGTAGATTGATCTCTGAGAAGAGATGTGATGACAACTCTCATTTGCTAGAAGATGATTACAATGAGGCTCTGAAGCCCTTTTTATGATAAACATGAATGCCCAAACCCTATACATCCAATAACCTAACCCTAGCAGATGAAACACCAAAGTCATGTGGGCTCCATTGGGGTAAGTTAGTACATTAACTTCCTAGGGTCGTAAATTTTGCATACAATCTCTATTTTAGGTGCGTGATAGCCTGTTGGAAAGGTATTTTTGAGAACTACGTATTATTCCATGAAAATCTGATTCAGTCTATAGTTTGACTATGGCGAGCCAAGAAAACACTGTTTAGATCCCCAAAATGGCCCTAGAAGTACATAAAGATGTACTAACATGAAAACTTCCAAAATAAGCTAGTTGGAATAGGTGGAATTTGTGTAGGGATTCAAGACAACCCCGTAAGTGAAGAACCCACAATTACAAAAAAAAATTTCCATTACAGAGAAACATGTTGAATTGAAAACTGTCAAGATGAGCCAATTGGAATTTGGAACAGGTGGTTGGCCACCAATATCCACCTGGATCAATCCTCCCCCCTTAGGAAGTAATGGTTTCCATTTTGTTGAGCACCTGGGGAAGAGGGAAAAGCATTTTCTAAATCTGAATCTTGGTGAGCTATGTGCCTTGTTGGAGAAGTTTTGATGCTTGGTTTGTGGAAGGTTGTCACAAACCTATTGTTGGCGGGGTTGAATTTGTTCCACCAACCTGTTGTCTCTGGGCATGAAGGGGCAATGTGTAGGCACCATTGTAGGTGAATGAACAATATCTTCTTTGTCTTATGCAATATGTTGCTGTTGGATAGAAGGTGTTGAGGCCACATTGGTTGTAGTGGTATTTTGTGCATCCTTTGAACAAGTTGTGAAGAGGATGAATTTTTCAGTATGAGAGATTACCTTGCGGCATTTTTTTGGTGGAACAATAGTTGGGACTACCTCTGGTATCCTATAGAGCTGACCCCCCGGAGTAATAATGACACTACAGGGTCTAGACTCATAAACAACATGACGTCTCCACATATATGGTTGGCCTAAAAAACAATCACAGACATCAAGAGGGGAAACATCACACACTACCTCATATTTGAAGGGCTAGATGCCATAGGAAAAGAAACACTGATGGATTACACAGAGATATCATCCCTAGTGAAGCCACCCAATGTTGTATGGTTGCAGGTGTGGTGTTGTCGACAACCCCAATTGTTTGACAACCTCAGTTGAGATGAGGTTCTTCTGGCTGTTATTATCAACAATGAAATGCAACGGGGTCCCATTCACCCACATTTGTGAATGGAATACCTCTCCCCCTCTTCAAGATCTATTGGATCTTTTGGTTGAATATTTTTGGTCGCGACAATAGTAGTTTGGTCTGCATCGATGATATGTTTGTTTTCAATATTTTCCGGATCAGATTCCCAATCAAGGTTTGGCTCCTTATCTTTGACCTCGGCCACCAATGACTGTTTCGAGTGACATTCATCGGTGTTATGTCAGGGGATTTTGTGGAAATCACACCACTTCCTAGTGTCATTCTTCATCTTTCCTTTACCCTTCTTGTCCTATGTCTTGGATTTGTTTTCTAGAGGCTCTTAGTTAGGGATGTATTTACCATGCTTTAGTTGTTGCATATTTGTAGACTCGAACTCCCATTTGTTCTAGTGCTTAAATGTTTGCTTGATTTTGACAACATATCGATAGGAAGATCCCAATGATGAGATGTTTAGGAAATCCATTTCAGTTTGGATGTACCTATGAAGAGCCCCATGGTATTTCAAAACCAAATTCTACTCGAAGTCTTTGATACCCATCTTGGTGTGCAAGGTATGGAGTATTATTCCTTGATCGCATCCACAAAAAAAACCCCAAGTGGGCTCGACCCCATAAGTTCCAAATTCCTATGTGGAGCTTTTCTCCCAGTAAGTTTCCCACCAATTTTTTACATGGGGGAGATCCTTGAGGAGTGCGAAGGCGATCTTTTCCCTATTCGAAAAGTTTTGAATAGAGAAATATCCTTCTAGCCAGTTTAACCATTTTTCTAAGGCATATGCATCTATCTAACCTTCAAATTTGGGAATATCAAAATTAACTTGTAACTTGAAGGGAGAGGTTCCTCCAAAATGGTCGCTTGATGAAGATGTACATGTTTCTATCTGCAAGTGTTGAAGGATGTGTGTAAAATTCTCCATCATTTCATCTCTCCATCACGCGAGAGCTTGCTCAAGGAACAGGTTAATATAATCTCCTGGTCAACTGTTTTGCTTTTCTACCACCATAAAGGGTTTCTTAGGCATGTGAGAGAGATTGTATTCAAGAGAGACAATATCAATACCCAACTTGCTATACCCAGACTTCGTTGGGGACATGCACTGAAAAAAAAATGATCAATAGAAGCCTTCTTTGATACCATTGATCCGGATTATTTTCGGAACAAAATGAAAGAAAATATATTACAATGAAATACTCATGAAAATTTCTAGAAACAGAGAGATACAACAATTCATGATTTCTATTAATGAAATAATTGTATAGAGACAGTAAAAATACAGAGTGCAAGACTCGCTAGAATAGTGGCAACTTTATCTATGAGAAGAGATGTGACGAATACAATCATTCGCCAGAAGATGATTACAATGAGGATCTGAAGGCCTTTTTATGATAAGCATGAATGTCAAAACCCTAGACATATAAAAACCTAACCCTAGGAGATGAAACACCAAATTCATGTGGGCCTTGTTGGAGTAAGTTAGTACATTAACTTCCCGAGGTCATAACTTTTTCATACGATCTCCGTTTTAGGTGTGTGATAGCTCATTGAAAATATATTTTCTAGAAATACACATTATGCTGTCAAACTTTCACTTCATCTACAGTTTGACTGTGGAACAAGAAAACATTGTTTAGAGCCCCAAAACGTCCCTAGAAGTACATAAAGATGTACTGACATGAAAACTTCCAAAATAAGCCAGTTGGAATAGGTGGGCGACCACAAACATCCACCTAGATGATGTGTAGGGATTCAGGACAACCCCGTATGTGAATAACCCACAATTACAAAGAATTGACCCCATTACAGAGAAACATGTTGAGCTGAAAAATGTCAAGATGAGCCAATTGGAATTTGGAACATGTGGGTGGCAACCAATATCCACCTAGATCAAGTAGAATTCAATTCTTCAGCCTACATTTCTAAACAAACAGATGTGAGTTCAATATCATCCGGAATAACAACTTCTTGACCATATAAAAGTTGAAAAGGAGTGTGGCCAGTGCTATTTTTTGTGGTTGTGCGTTCAACCCATAATGCATATGTGAGAAGAGTATGCTATTGGCAAGGATTATCGTCAATAATCCTTTTCAGTATCCTGATTAGGGTTTTGTTAGTTGACTCATACTGTCCATTTCCCTGAGGATGATAGGTGGATGAGGTGAAGTGCATGACTCAGAATTTTCTCCGAAACCGAGTAAAATTTTTCGAAATAAATGTTGATCCGTTGTTTGAAATTATTTTGAGTGGAAGACCAAAGTGAGAAAATATATTAGATTCTAATAAGTTAATAACCTGCTCATCCTGTGCATTCTTAAGAGGGACAAATTCGGTCCACTTGGTAAAGTAGTCATTTTTTGTCAAGATAAATACATGCCTTGAAGAAGATGGGGGCTTAATAGGGACGATAAAGACTAATCCTCATTTAGCAAATGGGAAATTAGGTAAAACTAGTTGTAAAGGCATAGCATAAAATTGTTCCCTGCTAGAAAAGTTTTGACATTTTTCACAAGCATGAATAAACTTGAAAGAATCTTGAAATATCAAGGGACAAAAATAACCAAACCTGATGATCTTGAAAGTTGTATATTTTAATGCGAAATGGCCACCAATATGGAGGTTAGAATTTGTCAATCCATGAAATTCATTCAAAACATTTTTGGCTTCTTTATCATCTATACATCTTAACAACAACCCATTAACATATCTGTGGAAAAAGAACATTTCCCAAGATGAGGAACTTTGGGGCTATCAAGCACAATATTCTACACTGATGCAAATCTAAATGACCTAGACAATTATGATGTAAGAGATAATAAATGATATCCTTGTACCAAGGATGATAAGCAATATCTACATCAAGAATTTTGAGGTAAAACAATGCTGACAAATCATTCTCATCTTCCTCAAGAGAATAACTTGGTTCAAGATCTTGAGCCAAGTGAAGAGTTGTATCATGTCCCTTAATTGTCTTATTTGTAGTAATCGTTAGATCATGTTTTTGAATTTTTGCAAGCCAAGGTGCAATTTTTCCTGAGAGATGAGTTTGGGTAAGAAAAAACTTGACTACAGGCAAAGGGACTCTTACCTGCATTTTCTTTCCCAAAATAAAATGCCTGAACTTTCCTATAGCTTTTACCAAGGAAAAAGTTTGTTTTTCAGTTAAATTATATTTCACCTCATCATCTGACAAAATTTGACTCATATAGGATATAGGATTTTCTTGATTTTAGTCATCAACTTGCAGAAGAATGGAAAAAATTTCCTCTTTTGTGGAATTGGTATAAATGATGAAGTATTTATTAAAATCAGGCTTGGCTAAAACTGGTGAAGAGTTGATTTCCTTCTTGACTCCTATAAAATCCTTTTCTACCTCATCAATCCAAGAGAATGTTTTGTCCTGTTTGGAAAATTATGAATAGGTTTAACCATCACACCGAAGTCGGGAAAAAACCTCCTAACAAAGTTAATGGTTCCCATGAAAGCTTGAACATCATTCTTAGAGGTAGGAGTACAGAGGTTGATAATCATAACAACTCTCTCAGGGTCAACACTAATACTGCAGTCAGAAACAATATGACCAAGGAGTTTTCCTTGAGTAACTCTAAAAATAGACTTAGAAGGATTCAATGACATACTGGATTTTCTACAATATAGAAAGACTTTCCTAAGATGACCAAAATGATCTGACTGGTTCTTAGAATAAACAATTAAGTTGTCAAGATAACCCTAAATTATCTTACTGATCAAATCGTCGAAATCTATTTTCACATCTCTCTGGAATGTGGCACCTACGTTACTTAGGACAAAATAAATGCATTCATAGGAAAAGGTGCCCCATGTGGTGGTGAATGTGGTTTTGTATTTATCATCCCTCTTGACTATAATTTAATTGTATCCAGAAAAACCATCAAGTAGGGACATGTTGAGATCAATTCCTTCTTCCAAAATTTCCCTCCCCTTTTCTATTTTCCCAATTTTTTTTTTCTATTTCTTTTCCATCTTCTATACTTACCCAAATTCCCCTTTTCTTTTCTCCCTTTTCTTTTCCTTTTTTAGTTATTATACTTAGTCATTTTTTGAAAACGATGGGTTCACGGGTTGGCAGACTCATGGATCCTCATCTCCATCCATACTCCCATATCATGAGTCCGATCGACTATTGTATTATCCTATACTTAACCATTTTTATAGTCGTGGGTTTGTGGGGTTGAAGCTATCACATTCCAAGTTCGGTGATATCCATTTTGCACCCAAAGATCCGCGATCTACATTAGCCTCAAAAGAAGCCATATACATTAGCCAAAATTCCAATTATCCTCGAAAGAAGCCAACATGCCAATGAGCCTTGAACTTAATGCCTTGAATTTTGTGGTTAATACAGAATATGTTGAAGACAATTCACTTATCCAAAGGAGGGTTAACCAATTGTTGGAATTGGAAGAAGAACAAAAAAGAGCCCATAATCGAACCTCTCAAAGAGAACAAAGTATAAAAAGATATTTTTACCAGAGTGAAACTATGAAGAGTTTTTAGAAGGGAGAACTTGTGTTACTTTGGAACAAGGCCAAGGAGAAACCATCGATGCATACAAAGTTTGAAGCACTCTGGATTAGACCATGCATTGTTCAAAAGATCCTGTGCTTTGATTCCTATATGCTCCAAGACATGAAGGGTAAAATATTAATGTTTCTTATCAATGGAAAACATTTGAAAGGTTTCTTCACCTAAAAATTTCTCTTTTTCCTTGTACATAAATTTATTTTTCAGTTTGTATATTCTTACCTTTGACTCCATATCCCAATGGACAGAAGCACCGGATCATAAAGATTCTGGATTCTTGACAACCCACAGTTGGAGCCAGTTGTTGAGATCAATTCCCACTTTTGAAATTTCCCTCCCCTTTTATATTTTCCCAAGTTATTTTCTCCATTTATTTTCCCTCTTGTATACTTACCCAAATTCCCCTTTTCTTTTCTCGTTTCTCTTTTCCCTTTCTAGTTATTATACTTAGTCATTTTTCGAAAACGACGAGTTCAAGGGTTAGCGGACTCACGGATCCTCATCTCCATCCATACTCCCATATCATGAATCTGACCAGTTGTCGTATTATCCTATATTTAACTATTTTTACAATCGCGGGTTCATGGGTTCAATCTATCAAATTCCAAGTTCCGTGATATCCATTTTGCAGCGAAATATCCATGATCTACATTATGACCATCAGACTTGTCATGGGTACCAAGCTCCTATGTTTTTCATTTCTCTTGTATCCAAGTCTGACCAACTACTCCCAACACTTAGCCAATTTTCTATCATTCACAACCATGGGTTCATGGGTTCTCGAGTTGGCGGGTTCAAAAAAATTCCCAAATCCTAATTTATCTCGTCCGTCCCCGCCACCTTCATGTTTTTCCCAATACACATTTAATATGGTTTAATTATAATAACTCATCATGAATGTTCTGTAAAGGTCATCATTAATAAATGAAGGGCTCGAGGAGATTTCTCATTAAACCACATTAAAGCACAATTTGCGGAAGATTATATTATCTCTCTCAAGCGCTCATTTCAAATATTATCTGGATTAAAAGAACAGTCTCGTCAACTTATGGCAGCAACAACTCAACAACAGTTTTGCAGAGATACTTTGAATATTTTTGGACATGAGGACCATAACTTTCATTGGTCTAGAGCATATTCTTACTATTCATCCCCTTCTTCTCAGAAGGAAGTGATCTGGACATCCAAAATTGCTTAAGTAGGTTGTGTCCCTAAGGTTTTTGACTGCAAGGAACTGGTTTCCTGGTGCGCTGAGAAATACATACTGAGTCAATGGATTTTTCAACTGCGAGACCATTCTCTCGTCTCTCTTTCACCCCAAATGTTTCGTAAAATGTTGAAGCTCCCTGACCTAGTGTTTACCTTTCGGGAAATTTCTTAGTTATTCACCAAGGTGATAGGCCAAAAACATACCGCCAACATTTCCCATATGATTCTTTATATATTATATTTACAGTCAAAGAACAAGCTGTTTTCGATAGGGAAAAACTGATTTCCATTGAAATCTCCTCTCAATTGTCACAATATAAAAAGGACAACAAATTCTTCATGTCTTCTTATTTGGTGTTTGCGATAACACATTGCTACCAATTTATGAAATTGTCTATCTATAGGAAGGTGAACTGTGAACTTGACCCAGTGACCTTCTGATACCAAGCGTTATGGAGACACACAAATTCTTTGCATTTTTATGAAGTTTACAATGATTTTGTTTCGGTTTTCAAAGGATTATTGTTTGGAAAAGATACCTCTAGAATATCAGACCAGGAAAATAAATTCTTGGATAAAAAGAGGACATTGGAGAAAATGGAAAATCATAATGTTATGAGGATTTTTGGTTCTAAGGAAAATCCCTCCTTCCTTCCATGTCATGTAACTGATAAAATGTTTGTTATGAAAGTCGCAACGAAGTATAATTTCTGGTTGAAATTTTTCCATGAGAAACAAAAAAAGCAATTCATAACTTTGCCTTGGAAAATTGGGGACTTTATATTCAGAAATATAAAAAAAATCAATGAATTTGCAAACCACTTCCACAATCTGAATCTGAAATATGATGAAAAGATAAAAGGGTTTGACCCTAACAGAATTTCCGTGGAACATATGCTGGCAATAGGTTTCATCAATTCATTTATCCATACTGTTCTGAGTGAAGAAGAATATAACAACTTAGGCGCTCCTGCTCACAATGTTGGTGACCTGGAAATGATACTCAATACCAATGAATTTTACAAGAAGAAAGGAAAGGGTCCCAACGAGAAGAGCGCCTAGTCCCCAACTGTTACTCCTAAAACTACAACATCTCAGAGAAATGTTGCAATGGCCCACCCATCTATAAAAGTGACCAATAGTATTTCAGGTGGAGGAGGAGAAAAGAATCCCCCTCTGAGAAAAATTGAAAGCTCACAAAAACTTCCTATGAGGAAAAAGAGGAAAAACATAGTGCAAGAGGAAGAAGACCAGTGCATAGAGAGTGATATCAATAGCTTCTCCCTTGAATATATGGATCTCAAAGAAGACATCGATAAAATGCTCCCCACACTAGATAAGCTAGGGAACACAACCCACCAAAATCCATCATTGGAAATTATTCAGAATAAGACCTTCAATGAAGAAGAGTCATTTGTGTTTTAGAGCGTTTTCTTTGACAGCGAATCTAAGAAATTGATTATTGAAAAAAGTGATGTGAAGAATAAGAAATGGAAATCATGTTAAGAGGTTAACCTAAGAAATATGCAGCCGTCCCATATTTCTAGAATTCACAGAGCAACCAGGGATACTCTAGATGACTCCATTAGCGGTCTTGAAGAGGAAAATGCAAAGTTGAAGGATAGGATCAAGGAGCTAGAAGACACTTTAATACCTCTTCCACTTCTTTCCAGTCCTTTGACAATAGTTGGACCCGCAACACCTGCTGCTAAAATATAGGGATCCTCAATCCTACTTACATCAGGCAGGAGCTATGTGGAGAAAAATATTAAGAAAAGAATGGTATTGATCACAGAGGCTTGGGAAATTTCAAAAAACATGGTTTCTTTTGGCTCGAGGGTGCATTCTTTCCATGAGTATTTTCAAGCTGACCTAAAAAATGAAGAAGGTTTTTACCTTGATGTTGTGGTACCATTTGGAATCAAAGTTTCCAATACGACATAACTAAGGAGAAGAGAGGAGTTTATGCCCTCTCCAAGACGGATAAAATAGTTGAACGCATGCTAGAAAGAAAAGATAAAAAACTAGAATAATATTGTTAAAGCATGTAGCCAAGCTATATCAAGGCGGGAAGAATTATTCAAAAGGCTTACGGTGGTAGACTTAGCCGTAAGAACTAACGAAGTCCAATATCCCAAATTAATCCTACACTCGTTGTTCCTAACAAAACAACATTTTGATAAACAAGTTGAGATTTTTAAAGGGTTTTCATTTGAAAAGTTATATGTTATACTTGAATATGATGAGGATGACATAGAAAATTGACTAGTGGACTACTCTGTGAAAAATCGACACATTGAAGAAGCATTACATGGAATTTCCCTTGATCTGAGGGACTTGGAGGGCAAGCTGTTCAACATCAAAATCTGGTATGAAATCAACGTGGCACCAATGAAAAATTACATCAAAGAATGCTTCAAGAAAGCTATCAATAAATTGACCAATGAGGGGCAAGAAACAATTAAGAAGGTTCCTGTAACTGTTAATGAAAATGATAAAAGGACATCAGCAAGCAAGTGAAGATAACGAGAGACCATCATAGTAAGTTTATGTTGATCACATTTTTCTTTCTTTGTCAGTTCCTTCATCCAATCATTCCACCTCTTTCACTAAAAAGGTTTAACCAAAGATTTATAGCTTCTCATTTTCTTCTTTCCAGGTCTTTTTTTTCTAATTTCTACCACTATCCTCCTTCTACAAGCTTATTTCTTGTATTTATTTGCTTTATGGTCCGCGAGAGCCCCAACCCCAGTATTTAATACAAACGTATTTTAAATTTCAAAGAATATGTAACAAACTATATATTTTTTAGAAATTTCAAGAGAGCTATTTTGGGAACAATCTCGATTATACTTTGTAACCCTGAGTTTAGAATATAAAGTATTTGAGGTTGATCTATCATTGTCTTTATTTGAGCTTCCCATGTGTCCAGTCTGTTAAAGTTCTTATATGCATGTAGAACATATTCTTTTTATTTTTACGTGATCAAAAATCTTTATTTTAAACTATGATGGATGTGAGGAAATTTTGCTTATTTTCTTTAAATGTGTGAATGTGCTTGGTTCCTGGACCTTTCTCAGGAACTTTCTTTAAAAAATAAAAAAACACATTTTCCTTTTATTTTTCTTGAGATTTTTATATTTCTTTGATTACCATGATGAACTTCTGTAAAGTCCCATATTCTGAATATCTAAAGTCATAGAAAATTTGAAGTAAAGAGGAGTACCACCTCTATAAAAACAAAGGGGGATTTATATCCTCGTGAGGTTGTCGTTTCAGTCCTAATGGATTCAAGTGTCAACATGACATTATTTGAATCGTCTACCTGTTGTAGGATCATATCCATGTTAGGAAGTGGAGAATTATCTTTAATGCTAGCTCTATTCAAAGAACAAAAGTCAACACATAACCTGATCTCACCAGTTTTCTTTCGCACATTAACCAGATTTGAGATCCATTCATAATACCTTACTGGAAATATAATTTGATCTTTTAGTAACTTTTTGACTTCCTTCCTCATAGGAGTTTCAAGGGTAGGGTTTATAGGCCTTTTTCAATGCCTTGTTGGTTTCACCCCTTTCTTGATAGGGATGGCACATTAGATGATGTTGGGATCAAAACCACGAAGATCATCATACAACCAAGAAAATACATCCTTGAATTCAAAAAATAAATCCATGAATCTTTCATTTTCCTCTTGTGAACACTAGGATCTTATTTTAAGAAACTTGGGATCATCTGAGGTTCCAATGTTCATGGAGAAAATGTCTCCAAATTTCCTCTTTGACTCCTCTTCTACAATATTTTCCTTTTTACCAACATCACTCGTTGAAAATAAACTCTCAAGACGATTCAAGCCTTTTGGAAAATTATCATCTTCAATAGAAATCACTTCCTTAGGCTTAAGAAGTTCATTTTGTAAGAAAGTATGAATATCCTCATCATTTTTGAAAACCTACCATGATTCAACATTGTTAGGTATATGTGGACTATATAGAGACAAAAAATTGAAATAAGGTCATTGTGGTAATAGTTGTCGAGTAGGAGAGGCAATCAAAACTTCCAACATGTTAGCCATGGTGTTAAGCTCCCTTTTTATGTGAGTGATGTTGAAATACAACATATTTGAAATCAAGGCCCAAACAACCTGAGTGTATCTCTTAATCATATTGTTATTGGGGTTATAGATTTTTCTAACAAGGTTAACTACAAGCTCAGAATCACAAAATATATTAAGATGACAAAAACCCATATTATTTAATCATTTTTGATACCTAACAATAGGGTTTCAAACTCATCAACATTGTTGATGCAAGCAAATTCTAACCTGAAAGAAAAGTTATAAATTTTTCCTACAGGTGAGTAAAGGATAATACCAGCTCCATTTCCTTCACTGGAGCATGCACCATCAAAGTGCATATGCCACATTCTGTCATCATATTCAAATTATTCACGTGGCATGTCATCTTCTTATATGAAAATAGAGTAAACACCCAGGCTTTCCTCAATATAATTGACATTTAGTAGAGGAACTTTCTCAATGTAAGGTGAGATATGATCTTCTCTAAAAACAATAACATTATTTCCATCCTTAGGGATAGACAGATGTGCCCCATCTAAATACAAGTAACCACCCATTAGGGCTTACCAGTCTCTCCCCAAAATAATTTAGTAATTGTAGATAGGAATATCAATGACTTGAATGTTAAGGGTGGTGCATATTTTTGGATGTGTGCAAAGTACTAAGGTTATATATTTGATCTCATCAATCATGGATTGTTGTTGATTATTATAGGAGAACATGTTTCTCACATTTTTGTTTGTACAAGAGAGGCCTAGCTCTTCCATAATGATCTTTGACATGACACTTGGGCCTGAGCCACCATCAATGAGGCAACAATAGACTATTTTATCCAAAATATTTACAGAATTATAGAAAGGGGGGTAATTTACAGATCTACTAAAGTTATTTACACCTATCATATTCACATGATATTCTTCTTCATCCTGATCTTCCGTGAGATTGGCTATGTTGGAAGTTTTACCTTCCATGAAATCTCTAAGATGTCACTACTTTTCTGGTACAATTACCATATCCAAAAGAGTAGCATAAGATTTTATGTTAGCCAACTGATTTAAAATATTATACTTTGAACTACGAGTGGTGACTTGATGACTGGTAAAAAGGTGAGAAACTTGTGAGTCGGTATTTTGAGTGGATGTGGTAGGGAAAAAAGTAGTCTTGGAAGAATAATCTTTTCCCTTATTGGCATATGATTTATTTTTGGTATTTACTACCATAACATCATCTTGTGGGGCCCAATCTAAGACAACAATGGTAGTATATGGTTTCTTTCCAAAGACTCTATCCCTCGCATTTTTCTTGATTTCACAAGTGCTCTCCTCATGATGTTCTTTGCAAAAAATACACCATTCTCTAGGCAATAAGTCTTTTGGCTGAAATTTACTATTTGTGAAATTCCTATTGCCATCCTGGGTGGAAGGTTCAAGAGTGGAAGTAAAATTAATTCCCTTTCTCTCAAAAGAAATCATTCGATTGTTAATGTCTTGCATACTTTACAAAATGATAGACATATCAGTTTGTTTGGAATAGTATTCCTTAGGAATACCAGGTCTGTCTAACTATTCTTCGTATTTCAAACAAGTTTGATGGGAAGATCCAATATTGTCTATGGATTTCTCTTCCAATATGTGGCAATAAGAAAAGGGCAAAGCATTGTAGTAGTGCATGAACGCATCTTGATTTTGAGGTTTAATCAGGTCAGGGATTTGATTATATAACTTGGTGAAGTTAAGATTGAAAGCTTTAACTGTTTCACCTTTGTTATATGTAATATTATTGTACTCCTTTAATCGATCGGCTGGACTTTTGGGCTGTCCAAAAGTGGACTTGAACAAATAGACCAACTCTTCCCACGTGGAGAAGATCTTCGGAGGCAATTCAAAAAATTCAGCCACAATTTTTCCTTCTAGAGAATTCACAAATAGACACATACATGTATCGTTTTCATTCACACCAATGTTATGATAGGAATTCAAAAAAGAAATCAATTTCTCTTCTGTGGAAATAATGTCATTTCCCAAAAATTTAGGCAAATGATCTCTGAATTTTGGCAAATGATTGGTTTTGGGTGCAAGATTCAAGGGAGAAGAAACATTCTATGAAGTAGTAGTAGCATCTTCCTCAAATTCAAACAAGCCATATTTCTTGATGACCTGGGCTATATTAGCATTGGATTGAACAAGGATAGCATGGCTATAGATACTCCCGATTTAAGTCGAGAAGGAAGGTTGTGAGGAGGATTAACTGCTAGATCCACCTCCAAATCCACTACTAGCTATTACACTACTAGTTCTAGACATCTAGAAGATGTAAGGAAGTGGAGAGGATGAGGAACTAGCCGAATCAGATGAGGATCAACAAAGTTTAGGTCGTTTTCCTTGTAGAACAAATTTTCTTCTTCCTACTTTGAGAATGAGAGGAAAGTTAGGTGATTGACCTCATATTCGTTGAGATATATTGGAGGAAGAGGACATAACATGTGTTAATATTGGGGTTTTTCGAGGGCTTGTCTCCTTTTATCATCCAAATCTTGCTAGATACAGACTTCAACAACAATAACTTCCCAGTAACGATGTAACTCATCCCTAGTATGAGAACGTTTGAGGATTTCTTGAAACAAAGTAAATAAGACATTGTTCTGATTGATGGGGCCTCCAGGAATGTTAGGTTGATTAAGGGTATGCATGATCATGATAGTAAATTAATGATGAGGATGGTTTCTAATCATCCTCTGAAGGGAATCCCA
>ML809335.1:89621-123483 GCA_009831015.1 Picea engelmannii
GAGTTATGATTAAAGCATGCAAACAAGTTACTATTTCGAGCCTCTCCTCTTCTCCTCTTCAGCCTATATAAGCAGAGGTCGACCCCTCTCTTCAACACAGTTTGATATGCAGGTTAAGGGTGAAGCAATAGACAAGCATATCAGTGATAAAGAGGCAGCATACCAAAGAAGCATATTAGTGTTGTATATCAACAATAGAGGCTGCATATCAGAGGCGTATATCAGCAGCATATCAGTGTTGTATATCAACAATAGAAGCAGCATATCAGAGGTGTATTTCAGCAAGGTCTCTTAGGTCTTTGTCAAGTCAGAGTCATCTTGGCAAGCTCTTTAAGACCAAACATTCATGGTGGATATTTGTAAGTGATCTTACATTATTAATGCAATAAAGGAATATCATTTGTTGGGATTTTTCTCCCTGTACAGGGTTTCCCCAGGGTATATGTGTTGTTGATGTGCATGCTTACTTATCTGCATAGTTATTGCTATTCGGTTATGATTTGGTATTGTTGAAGTGTATTAAGCTGGAATCAAAGTATTGAAGTAAATAAAAGAATTAATCCGCATAAGAAATCAAGCTCATAATTTAACAGGTACTCCATGTCTAGGACCTGTGGGCCTCGAGACATAATCTCCTTAGTTATCCCTAAAGTGGGGGATAACAGGTTGGACTTCCCTGATGCTTGCATATTTTTGTCAATTTTAGTTGCCACTTCTTGAGCACCTTTGAGAGTGGTGGGTTCCTTATCTCTTAGTTGATATCTCATCTCACCACCAAAGTCCTCAATGTAATAGATCAAGATGGCATTATCAGGAGGTTACATGCTATCGGTTTAACAAGGGTTTGCTAAGAGAAGTATAAGGGCATACACCCTCTTAGCTCAAACCCTAGCTAGAGATACTTGCCTTGGGGAGTACGAGGATTTACACCCCCAAGGAGGTAGTACCTCTAGCTCTTTCTTTGCTTGACTCCATTAACCCATTTTTAAAGGCACTAGTCATTTACTTATTGCATTGGAGAAATAAATTCCTACCTTGGTAAACGTGAAATTTTCAAGTTTTAAAGTTGTCTCTTTGGGATAGTGATCTTGATGCCTTGGGGATTCTTCCTCCCTTAGGGCGTCCCCCTTCTCCTACTACTTTTTTGGCTGTTAATAATACTAACCTACAGCCATTAGGGCTGCATAACCCTAACTGATAACTTACTCCTAACTCCTAAACTAACCATAGATTTACCCCCTAACTTTGCTAGTCTAACACACTAAACTAGGCGCACCTTTTGGGCTATTTTTGGGCACTTGTTAATGGTTAAATTTGCTGTTGTACATCATTGAATGCTACAGCCATAAGGCTGACATATTACTGCAGAAATCTACTTTATAACAGCTTTCTTTATTCAGCCCCAAAGTGCTATACTTAGTTCATAATTGATTGCTAATTTCATTGATGATATTGTTAGCTAACCTAGTGCTTTTATATGCTGATTTAGATATCTTTTGTTGTTGATATAACTGTTGCATAATAGGGACAGCAAGCTTAACTTGCTGATCCGTCTAACAAATTGCTTTGCAAGTGGTTTTCCCTTGTGTCTCGGGCAGGTATAATCATCCGACAAAGCACTATACCTTGGGGCAGCTTTCCTTGGTCCACAAGTCATCTTCCTTCCCCTCTTCTTCCACTTAGTTTTCTGACCTTTAGGGGCATTTCCATCTTCCTTCCCTCTCTCTTACCTTTTCCCCTAGGGTCTCCAGGATCGCCTCCCAGGAGTGACCTTAGTCACCCCCAAGTGCAGGACCTACATCGAGGTGACATTGGGTGTAGTGTCCCATAGTTATAGCACTTGGTTTTGTGGTTGGGCTTTGCCCAACCTACAACTTGTGTGATAACCGGCATCATTCCATGTTTTTTGTTTGAGTTTGTAGTGTTTGCTGAAGCTGCTATATCAGCTATTAGAATTTTGTTGTTGTTGTATTTCCAATCTCCATTTATAATAAAGGATGTCGATGTTGTCACTCCCATTGTTTGTGTACTTGGATTAGTAATGTGTTTGATGGAAATTCACTTAATGTAATGCATGCAAACTGCTTGTGAAAAGTCATACTCAGATTTGGCATAAGATATATATGAGTACAAACTGTTTAACAAAGGATCAACACCAGCAACATCATAATTTACACAGAAAAACACTAAAATCCTTGTCTAGTATATTTGGGGATACTACACTTGGAGAGTGCCTAGCATATTGACCTCCTTTCACATGGTTCCAGAAAGTTTACTGATGTATTTGATGTGTTCTATATGGTCGAGGGATTCCTAGTGGGGAAACGCCCTAGGTCATATGGGCATGATTAGCATAGTGATGGTATATTTGGCACATGCACACTTCATTTGGGGTAAGCACTCCACCTTTGAACTTTGTCTTATGATTGATCTAGCCCTCACATTGGCTAGGCATGATGATATTGGATGATACTTGGCTACATTGGATGGATGCACTAGTGCTTATGCATGATGGACTCCTTGTTTGAGGACAGCACTCTTCCTGTACACTCATTTCTAGATGGTTTTTATGATTTTATCCCTCTCATATCAATACTTCATATGCCCATTGCCAATACCCCATACCAACATCATCCAACCCCTTGGGGTCCTAAAACCATCATACATAAACCAAACATCATCCAACCCCTTGGGGTCCTAAAACCATCATACATAAACCAAAGTGTAGCATTCTCTAGTCATGATGAGATAGCATGTTCCGTAACCATCAAAAGTATGCCAAGAGGGTGATCCATCAATCAAAGGCAAGCAAATATGAAAGGAGTACCAAACCATAAACCATCATGCATGATCATCCATCAAGTGGAAATGAATCTCCTCCAACCCAAAACACCAACTCAAACATCATCTCCAAGCAAAGAAAGAAGGTGTGTACCCCCAATCCATCAAAAAGCTCCATGGGTACCACACTGCAAATCAGATCTTGTGATGAAAATCACAAGAGCTACCCTCATGCAATATGTGGGGTAACAACAGCTTGTAGGACACTATATGTAGTATGTACAGCTTGGTTCATCCCTGTCACTGATAATACTAGCATAGATCCAATTTGTCTCCTGCTCTCTGAAGCATCCATACGGATCAAAAAGAAATCAAAGCACAAACCTATTAACACAGAAGATTGAGGTTTCGATGGATCTACCTTGATTAATTTTCTTCTTATGTATTTTTATTATTATTACGACTTCAAAAAAGCATTTTTATGAACTTCAATTTTTCAATTTAGTTTATTAACTTTACAATCTTACAAATAAAACACATCTACATCCATTGTACGTGCACCTCGCTGCTCTGTATGCAATGAGGAAGTATATGCTATAATGTGACGATGGGCAGACAACATAAGAGGCCATTAATGGTCGCTATCCTCTGCCAAGTCTGGCTCCCAGTTCCCACGCTCCAGCAGTTAGGAGAGTGGGGAGCATTGGGGGTTGTTGGAGGTAGTCCCCACCTCTAAGCAAACCGTAAGGATGACCATTGTGAAGAGGCATGTAGCTCAGCGGGAGATCGGCCTGTTGGCCGGGGCAGGTCTTAAATTAAAATTGCTGGCCGGCCCAGTTATTAAGAAATGGAACACAAAGAAATGTAAAGAAAATACTCTGCTTGCTTTCCTCTGTTTCTATGGGACTTCCTTTTTCTTTCATTCATGTGAGTTCAATTACAAAAGCCATTCAAACGATTCTTATTCAAAACTGTGAAAATTTAAACATATAAACACTTCAAAACAAAAAGGGGAAGAAATAAATAAAAGCATACCACACCAAGCACAGAATAGTAATCATCGGCAGCAGAGTCTCCATAAAGATTGACTTCTTCATCTCTAGCTTTTGCTTTGACTCCAACCACTCTCACACGCCCTCTGCGAGCCAATTTTACCATAAACAGGCGCTCGCTCAACAGATCTTTGCCGCTTCCTTGAGATAACATCCTTTTGGAGGTGTCCAAGGAACGAGGCTTCCAGTCCCGGGTTCGAAACCGGGTATTTGAATCCCTTGGCTGGAATTTAAGAGAATTTGTGCAGACTTGAGGCTGTGTGACTGCCATTGGGAATCGAGCAGAGCAATGAAGGACACAATTTCGAGAATAAACGAGGCAATTCCTGTTAAAATTGCTGAGAGTAACTCAGCGCAAGGAATCACCATATAAATTATGAAATTACAATTCTCTTCAATGATTATAGGAACTCCCGTGCTCGTAGGAGTCGACGAGAAGTTGTGTCCTCGAAAATTCAAATTTTAATTTTACAATTTAGTGTTTTGTCGTCTCTTGCGCTATGTGGCCAATAACTTTAACATTGTCATAATCGTTACATTGTCTCTTAATATCCAAGAAGTTGCGTCACATGGGTTTACACTTTACACTAAATGGATGAATGGATAAATTGTTATCATTCTTATTTGTGTTTCAATATGTTTGGTACGAAGTGATTTCATTATGCCTCATTCATATTGAAAAGGATGTCTTAATCTAGGTTGAATCACTACTTAGCGATATATGTGATTTATGGGTTGTTGCATATATTTTAAAAAGTATAAAAAGCATAGTGGTAGTAAATCAATGTGATCTTTAACCTAGTTAAAAACATTATATTCAATTACCAAAAATTTTTAGTCTGAAAAGTATTGGAATCTAGAATCTCTTATTTCCATTTAGTGTCTCTTTTTTATTCAAATTGAAATTCTTTTATACATTTGTACCTATCAATCATAATTTCTTTTTTCAATCTTTTTTAACTATAAGTTTGGCAAGGTTCATTCTTTTCACTAGGAGCATATATCTTGGGAATTTATATTATTGTGAATTCTATGTAACATAATACAAACATTGTTACCAGGTTCATTCTTTTCACTAGGAGCATATATCTTGGAAATTTATATTATTGTGAATTCTATGTAACATAATACAAACATTGTTATTGGAAACCTATTATCACTTGATTCATTCTCCTTGGAGCTATTTAATTTTGTAGATAACTTTTTTTTGGTTGTTGGAATTTGACAAATATAAAGTCAGAGTTTTTCATGGATACAAAATTATGATTTAATTTTCAATAATTTTAATAAAATTGGGTGAAACTTTAGGGACATCATTGTATCATGCACAGAACTTGAATCATGGTGGAACTCTAATACTCGCCAAGAACATTGCGTTTTTCATGAATTTTTATGTATTTTCTGGTTGTGGCATTTCGTTAAACACTTTGCAGATTCTGGTCTTTTAAGTTGCATTAGGGCTTATACTGATGGGTTTATGTGTGTTTGCAGCAATAATCAAAATAGATATAGCAATGTAACATACCTCAACAAGATGCAAGATCAACAATACAAGAGATAACCCAAAAATACCTCAAATTTGATATTATTCATAATAGAAGAAGACCCTGATACAATGGATCTGCAGATCTGGTACAATATAGCTAAGAACTAATAGCAAAATGAAGATGATCCCTGACCAAGATCAAGAAGAGAAGCTACAAGCCTCCAAAGGCCACATCACTGCAATAGATGAATAACAAGTTGAGATCCCTGCCCTCTGAAGTGCTAAACCCAAAACTGGATAAGTTGCGCCCTGCTGGAAAGCTGAGTACACCCAACAATTCGGCCTCGCTGCTAGAGGCCTCCAAACACTCTGAAAATCGTTGGAAGTGTAGATTGGGCCAAGGCTAAAGCACTAGTGAAGTCTCAGGCCAAACGGTGAATATGTGACCCTCCAAATAAACAATCCTCTATTTGACTTGTACCCTCCTAGATGACTGAAACCCCGATAATTCGGCCTCCAAGGAATAAGCTGCCAAACCCCCTGAGAAGGGTGCCAAAATGTAGATCGGCCCACTGGAAACCCTCTGGTAAAGTCTCGGGCTGAATGATGAAGATCTGACCAACCAAATGACTAGATCATCAATCTGTGGTGTGCCCTCCTCTCTCTGAACCTGTGCTAAGCTCCAATAAATAATACGACAGAGAAACCTCCTCCCGAAAGGGCTAGGAAAGGCACCCTAGGCCCTACAAGGAATACCCATAAGTCCTTTTCCTCAAAAATCCTTCTCCTCCACCTAGATCAAGCTAATCTTCTCAAGGTGGTGCGCCCTCCTGCTGGAAATCCCCTGAAGTTACGCCCAAGCTCTCTCTGAACCTGTAACAGATGTAGAAAACCACATGAAGCTGAGTAGATCTGATGTAGAATGGTGAGGGAGGAATCTTTCACCTCCGTGACCAAGCTTGGACCAGGTTGGGTGGGATCTTTCACCACTGAGCTGATCTCTAAGGTTTGTTAAGTCAAAACCCTCAAAACCCCCAAGTGCATGGGCTCACTAGCAAGAAGTCAGATATCAAAATGATAAACAACATGAATGAGAAAATAGAGGCCCTTGTCTCTCTTTTATCCTCCCCGCTCACCTTGTCTCTTCAAAGTGACTTTTACTTTATTTAATTATTAATTAATTAATTAACCATTTTACCTTTGAAAAGTACATTATCTCTCCTTGTGGCTTCCCTGGCCACTGAAAGTCACTTCTCATCATCCTATCATGTAGTGTTGTTCCTCCCGATTCCAATGAGCTATTACACTAAGAGGTTCCTCCAAGTATTATGCCCAATATGACCTCCTTCGTGAATTTAATTAACTTATAGCCCAAAATAACTCAAAATCATGGAAATCGTCGAAATGCAACGGAACCAAAGCCAAGTTGTGCGGAATGGATCATGATGATGAAATAAGATGGGCAATGCAAGCCGGACCCCAAAATACCCCTCAATATCCCATGTACTCGCTATGACCTCCATCTAGCTACTCTGGTCATCATAACACTTTGTAATACAATGATGTACCAAAGTGGGGACATTACAATTGGTCCCCTACCTAAGGATAAGAATGTTGTTGGCTACAAATGGGTGTATAGAACCAAGTATGGTGTTGAAGGATAGATTGACAAGCCCAAGGCTTGACTTATTGCAAAAGGTTTTTTCACAAAAGTGAGGTATTGACTACGATGGAACTTTTGGTTTGGTTGTTAGGATTGACTCACTTCAAATAATACAATCTACAACTGCTTCTCAAAGATGGGAGGTTCATCGAATGGATGTTAAAAGTGTTTTTCTTCATGGAGATATTCAAGAATAAAGTTATATGTAGTAGGCACCCATATTTGTTTATGATGGACCTATGCCCTTGGTCTACAAAGTTAAGAAATCCTTATACATACTTAGGTAAGCACCTTGTGCCTAGTATGAGAAGATTCATAATTTCTTTCTAAGCCATGGATTCTCTCACTACGAAGTTGAACTAGATCTCTATATTTCTCATCGGGATGGGAAAATCTCGTTGTTGTTCATAAGTGGATGATTTGATTTTGGCCAACAACACTACTTTATGCACTAAGTAATTGTAGCTATGAAATTGGGATATTTTTGAAATTATTAATCTTGCTCCACTTCACTACTTTCTAGGCCTTTGGATCACTCACCTCTCCTCGAGGATCTCTCTTTCACAACCTTAATATGCACTAGATATACAACACTTCAAGATGGAGGATTGCCAACTTGTTGTCAACCCTCTTGTCTTTGGGATAAAATTCCATGCTTGTTGTCCTTCTCCGTTATTTGATGCTACTATCTATCGATCCCTAGTAGCTACTCTTGCAACATCCCCACTATAATCCCCAGTTTAATTAATGTCAGTGTAGATATAATGCGTGGCTGCGACCAAAGCGATGTAATATGTGAATTATATTTCTATGTTTTAATAATAAAATGTGATCCCAGCTACTAAGGGGACATGGACAGAGATGGGGGATGAATCAATCCACAAGAGAGGGGAGGGTCTAAGAGAATGCCTAAGAGGGGTCAGAGGGGGAATTACCCATGTATATTAATTCAACCCATTTTCCTAAATTTGTTATTGGTATATGAACCTTCTAATTTTTTATTGAGTGTTCTAAAAGCCAATCATTGAATGCATGTAAGAGGGTGGGTGTGAGAAGTCACATCCCATAGTTATTGGGAGCATGGGGGGTTAAGTACAATCAACTTGGGAAAGTGTGTGAGTCAAGAAAGGCAACAAATGGAGAAAAAATCCATATGCGTTAGGACAACATTTGGAAAAAAGTCAATGTTTTTGCATGGGCAGCAGGCAGAGAGCAAGAAAGAGAGCTTACAGCTGGAGCATCCATGGAGGCCGAATTCTATAGCATACTAGATAATGTTGGAGCCGAAGAGTGAAGAGCCATGTTGTCAAGCCTGAAGAGTGAACTCTTGAGTGAGTTGCATTGTAACAACAAGTGTTTGTTGTTGTTTGTTGGTAGTTTTCCTAGCAACAAGTTCCCTTGAGTTCCCAACTGAGAGATTCTTGGTTACCTATGCTAGAAAGACCACGATAAATGAATGGGACACCTAAGGGACTAAGATCAATGAAGGGGTACATTCCTTGGGTTGTGTAGATTAAGAGGAAGAGAGTTGGTGGAAAATCAAGATAGTTGTAGGAGAATATCGGTGGGTTGTGGGATTTATGAGTTGTGAGTGGACAGTGAGAGACCACCCTCTTTTGTGGATTACTAGCCTTAGCTCGGGGATGACTTGCTATTGATATTTGGAACAACAGGTCTATGGTTGGGTGGAACGTTCGTCCCAAGCAACTTGTTGCACAACTAATTTGAAAGATAATTGTTTTATCTGTTTTTGTCTTGTATTTATGAGTTAAATTGTTGTGCATGAACTTTGTGTATTTGAGAAGAATTTAGATGTTATTATGTTGGTTTATTAGTTGCATTTCATGTCTATTTTATCATGTTGTAGATGCATCTAATTTATGGTAATAGACAAGAGTTAAATGTGTATGCAAATCTTAGTCGGAAGCTACACGAAATCAATTATATACCAGAAATTTTAATTTTATGAGTATTGTGCACCGTAAGGTTCCTTAGATGGGCAAGGGGACGTTACATTATGGGAGCCTCCGGTTCAAACATCGGGCTTGTATGGGCCAAGAACCAGTGCAAATTGGACAAATTTCTTGTTGCAGATTTCGATCTATGAAAATTTGGGGAAAATGGTGAAACTTCATAGAGAGATCCCTAAATTCCTGAGTAAGATTCGAGTTTAAGGACTCGAAACTGCTTAAGAGGTTCAATGGAGCCAATCTGCAAAGTTAAATTCGACCTGGAAGGTCAAAATTTGAGTTTTAATGGTCGATATAGTGTCTTACAGATTTCAATGAATCAATGGTCGAGATCGTGTTTGATCGCAAGATCAACAACAGAGATTCACTTAAATCAATTTAAAAATTCACAAGGTTTTGTCTGTTTGAAAGATTGAATAAATCAACAACTGAGATTCATTTCGGTGGTTGGTAAAATGGATCAGATCGACGATCTATATTCATTTTGGTCATTGGGAGGTTGGAGCAGAATCGAGGTCCAAGATCATCTTGAGTGAGAGATCAACGATCCATATTCACCTGGTTTTTTGTCAAAATTTCTAAGTAATGAACTTTTGCAAGAAAAATCACTAACAGTTAATGATTGGGTTGACCGAATTGTTGAAGAGTTTCAATTGACAAAAAGAAATATTTGACGGTTAATGGTCGATGGTCAGGCGTCAACAGAGTTGGACAAAGTTGGTAGATAGATGACCGAGATCATTTCTCAATGGGAGATCAACGGTCCAAATTCATCAAGAGTTTAGTCAAAAAAAATTCTAAGTGTTGTAGTTGGGCAAAGGAAATTGTGGACGACAGACGATTGTGTTGGTCGGATTCGGCGTAGTGTTTTCAGTCACCAACGGAAATTGTCGATGGTTGATGGGATGATGTTCAGGCGTCGGTCGATTCGGCCATGTGTTTCAATCAAGCAAGAGAAATGACCGATGGGTCGATGGTCGGGTGTTGGTCGAATTAGTGAGGTGTTTTGATCGTCCAAGAGAAATGGTCGATGGTTGATGAAGAAAAGAGGGTGATGATATGTCATGCCACACCAACATCCACATGTCATGCCACGCCAACATCCATGTGTCATGCCACGTCAGCCAAGTTAACACCTCAGGATGGCGTGTCATCCCACATCAACAACCACATGTCATGCTACGTCAGCCCAAAAGTGGTCGATGGTTGGGTTGAACAAAAGCATTTTCATTAGCCAACATGAATGGTCGATGGTCGGGTCAGCTAGTTTAGCATTGTGTTGTGAATCAGTTGTCAAGGGAATGGGTCGATGGCCAATGGTCGGTTCGACGAGTTAGGAAAATTGTTGTGTGCTCTCAAAGGAGAACGTCGATGGCCTATATAGTGATATAAACAACTCATATTTCACCTGATTTGAGATCTATTATCACACAATTTGTACTTGTCCAATCCCAATACAAGTAAATCGAATTGGCGTAACTATAGGATAAGCCACCACTGTCACCTTAGTAGGAAACCCCATGTTTTAGGGATGGATGAGGTCTAACCCAGGATAGACGTCCCCGGTAACCTAAAGGGATCATATAGCAAGGGTATGGTCTAGCTTGAAGGTCCCTCTCACCGATTACCTAAGTCAAAAGGTCTAAGTCTGTGAAATTGAGGAAAAGGAAGAGTTTTGTGTACCTACCTGGAACAAGAACAATATAACATGTATATATAACACTTTCCAAGTACCAATACAATAAAATATCTCAACATATGGTGGACAACATCAAAATACAATGGCTATCCTAAAAATAGTCCTCCAAGAGTAGTGCATGAGTAAAAGAGTCCAAGTATGCCAAAGAGGGCGAAAATTTCAGTCATATCCTCTTGTGTGAGGAAAAGTCACAATGAAAACAAATTGGTAAGAGGTGTATTTATATCACCTCCTTGGCCTAAAATGTCAACTTAAAAATATAAATAGCGTCGACCTCAAAACTTTTCCCTTATAATTACAAAATTTAAAACTTACATCAAAATATCCCTTAAAATGGTGACATCGTGCCCTTCTATGGTGACGTTGAGCTCCTAAAGCGGAACGTTGGACTGAAAAAGGTGTAATGTTGGGCTGAAAAAGGCCATACATCATGCCACATGTGCCAAATGTCAATTCAAACCCTCCTCCATGAAACCATAAAGCCCTAGGTGGCGTCATGGGCTAGTAGGGTGACATCCAAGCCTCTAAGGGCTAACGTCAAGGTGGAAAGAGGTAGGGGCTCTTCTCCTATCCATGCCAAAGTGCCTCCAAAGGAAACAAACTCCTTCTTCAATGTGAAAATGGTGACCACAAGCTTGCCCCAGACGTGGGGTTTCTGCCTCCGTCCTTGGGCTCCAAAGCCCTCATGAAGGTTTGAACACAGTCGTCTCCTTCGAAATACCTGTCCATCGGGAAAGGTCCTGCAAAGAAAAACAAATGCGCCCTCCAAGGGTCCATAAGTCACAAGAATCATGCAAAGTAAGCCACATCTAAAAATGGAACCACCCAAACATTTGCATCAAACCCCCCTTTTCAAACTAAACAAATGTTCAAAGACCTTATACAATTGTCAAATTTAGGTGTGGGGGGGTGTCAAGGCATCCTATTGGGTCAGTCAATCCCCAAGTCAAAATTGTTTCCCAAGGGAAACCTATATAAGTCATGTGTGAGCATGAGGTGGAGTGTGATAATACTTATGGGTATGGGGTTCATGGCATACAAGGGTTCATATTGTCTACTTTATGTTGGATATTTGCAACTTCGGGTAGTCATTCTCCACAAGAAAGTACAAGAAGACCCATCCACACCATTACAGGAGCCCTAGGAAGAAGTTGGAGACCGAGGAAGAGAAGTTGGCCTCATAGGAAAATAATAAAGTAATTGAAGACCAAGAAATAAGAAGTCGGCCCCAGACTGGCACCGATATTAGTATAAATACAGGACTGACTTATTTCATTTGGATAGGGAGACAGTTCTCCTTTTTGCAGTGCCCACAAGGTAGTTGCAGCTGCAGTTGTGCTATTTCGCTATATCTTGCTTATGGTTGTCTTGGAGAGCGCGCCACATTTGGAGAAGCTCTTGCTTGGTTTCTCTTGGTCATTTTATCAAGGCGCTAGGTCTTGGTGATGTTATCCTTGGGGAGGATCTTCTCTGTATGATATTTTAGATATTGATGGTGGTGTACTAGTAATATCTTGGACTAGATTCTTCTATAGAAAGGTTGATGGGTTTTCTCCCAAGTTTGGGTTTCCTAGGATAAACTCTTGTGTTCGTGTATCTACTGTGCATGGTTAATAATTCTAGATCTTATTATTTCTCTGAATTGCTATAGTTGAGATTTTTAGTTTATGTTTATTCTATGATAATTGTTGTATGAAAGTGAATCTTTTTATTAATCATAAGGCAGTGACTATCAGATATGAGAATCACAAAACATCAACATGGTATCAGTGCTAGTTGAAATATTGCCATTGGATAGTTTATGTTTGTTGTTGCATAGACCTGAACTTGCTAAGCTCGTTGAGCGACTTATTGGAGGACATCAAGTTTAATTTTTCCATAGATCAACTCGCCCTATCCTAACTCACCCCCTAGTGGTTTCAGATTAGATCTCGGTGAAAGTTGAAATTTCACCTAAAACCCACTACTACAGTTGCAAAAACTTTCTTTATGAAGCTCATTGAGCTTTTATTGGGTTGAGTTGAGGAAAAAAATTTGTATAGAGAAACTCGCCTTGCCCTAGCACACCTACTGCACTTCTCAGTTTGACTTTCCGATAAAGTTGAAATTTTAGATTCACATTCTTCTGGACATTCAACTTACTGCTATATTGATTTTGTAATTTCCTCATGTACTGATGGTGTCCAATTTCGTATTAGAAGACAAGCTAGATGGTGTTACAAATTTCAGAGGTATGCACTTATATATGTTTCCAAGTTATATGTTTTAGCATAGTATGAGGGTGTTTGCAGGGGATGTACAAGGGACCTTGTCCAAGCAATGACCCAACAGGATCATTAGATCTAGCGCATTCAGAGGAATAATGCACCTTCCCTAGCAATTAAGACTACAGGTTTGCTTATCAGGTTTGATATTTTTATATTGTTGCATCTTAAATAAATATTGTAACCGAGACAACAATCTTTAGAGTTCTATTACTGCTGAGTACTTTTTTTTCTATCAAATGTTTAGTGACACTTGAATATTTTTAGTACAATAATCATTATGTAAATTCTCATTGTTTAGTACTAATGATGCACTTGTTTGCAAGATAGAATTGATCTTCTCTGGGAGATATTCATGGTTGTTGTCGTTGTCCCAGGAAGGCTACCTTGTAAATTCCATGGAGGTTACCATGGATATGTTCTTGTTTTGTTCCAGGCAGGTCACCATGAACGAATGATTGGTAGCAACACTAGAGAAGTGTTGTTCTTGTTCCAGGCATGTCACAGGTGGAATCTCTCAGAGGGAAATACAGTGACGATTGTTCATGTTCCTATTTTTTTTTGTTCTTATTTCTATTTCCTGTTCATAAGAATATTGTTCTTGTTTGCTATTTTCCCTTGTTATTGCTCTTGTTTCGGGCGGGTCACAAGTGGTAGCCCTAAGAGGGAGCTATAATGACGGATGCAGGAGGCAACAGATTAGATGGTCTATAGTTTGAGACATGGAGCAGGCTATCCAAACATGGAGTTGTATCCATGAAAATATACATCCATATATCGAAGGTGAAGAAGACAAAGTCAGAACCTTCCAAAAAGAAGGATACTTTTTTTGGATACATAGTGTTCCACATGGAGATTGACAGTGAGGAGCAGATGGCTCCACCAGTGGTGAGGCAGGTGGTCCCACGAAGTACCAGCTCAGAAGGAGCCAGATTTCATAAGGATTCAACCCTCAAGATCTATTAGGAAGGAGCAGCCCCCCCAAGACAGTTCACAAGAGATCAAAATTCAGAGGAAGTTAGCAGATGCAAAGGGAGAAGATGGATCCAGAGATTGTATAGACTCAAAGGGAGTCAAGATTCATAGGGAGCATGAAGACTCAAAGTGATCTTGATCTTAGAGAGAGTCAATTGGCTTACAGGGAGTTCCCCCCTTAGGTTTAGGTTGGAGAGAGACATCTTCCAGGACTGATAGACATATGTCATGATTTGAGGAGGCTTCGAGGAGATGTGAGATATCTTAGGAGGATACACTTGTTTCAATCGATATTTCTACAGTGATAGAGGAAGTCGTAAATCAGGTGGTCTGGGTATGTATTTTATCTCAGTCACATAGGGAGCAGCTAGTGAGGTAGACTGGACAACAAGACTTACTCCAGTGACAGAGGGAGTTGGCCTCAAAGTTCGAGATGGAGGATCCTGGCAGGATGTACTCTCGGGATTAGAGGTGTGATGAGATCACATGAGATATTCCTCATTCAAGGGATATTGATGAGATTCGATATGATGGACTACAAGTCCATGACTACACCTATGATGAAAAATTTGAAGAAGTTGAGTGATTCTACTTCAAATTCAGATTTGGTGGATCCCATGATGTACAAGTAGTTGATTGGATCCTTGATGTACTTGGTTAATGCTGAGAAAGATATTTGTTTTATAGTGAGAACCCTTATCTAGTATTTGGTTGAAGCCAAGGCAGTACCAGTGGGTGGCAGCGAAACATGGTACATTTGGATATGGTTTGTCTGGGGTGATGAATATATATATATATATATATATTTCAATTGAGCAGGGAGTGTAGTAGACAAAATGACCACCTCATGGTGTTGCACTTAGTACAACGGAGACAGAGTATGTCATAGCCAATGTCACAAGTCATGAAGTGGTGCAACCTATGAAGCTTCTTGTAGGAATTAATTTGAGACATGGTACAAAAGGGAGCAATGAAGCTCCAATACTTATCCATAGATAAGCATATTGCAAGATATCCTCCTAGAGTGGCCATGTTGACTTGGCTGAGGAGGACGATACACAGGATTAACCATGATGATTTGGCTAGTGACGAGTGTTGATGTTTTAACATTGGGTAGACATTCTTCCAAATTGGTCATGCACGAGGATATGCTAGTGTTGATATGACCAAAGGGAGAATGATTCATTCACTCACGGGTCTCTGTCAATGGTGAATGGCCCATGTATGTTGATGTTCTCCAGGTAATAGCATCGGGCAGACATTCTCCCATATTGGTCATGCACGTGGCTATGCTAGTGTTGATATGACCAAAGGAGAATGATTCATTCACTTATGGGGCTCTGCTAGTAGTGAATGGCCCATAGCATTGGGTGGAAATTATTCCATATTGGTCATACACGGCGTTATGTAGTACTAATATGACCAAGGGTAAATGATTCATTCATCCACAGGGCTTTTCTATTGATGAATGGCCTAAGTATAGTCCTTCTCTCATTGAGGAGTAGATGGACTCGTGATGTTATCACATGCATATTCTAGGATATAATGCATGTGTGGAAATGGCACATCAACATGGCTATGAAGACAACCTTTCTATGACAGAAGAAACCCAAGCATGGAGAATGCCTCCCTCATTGAGAGGGAGTGTTGCGGATTTACAACTTGCAGTCATTCTCCACAAAAAAGTACAAGGAAACCCATCTACACCATTACAGAAGCCCCAAGAAGACGTTGGAGACCCACGAAGAGAAATCGACCCCACAAAAAAGTAATAAAGCAATTGAAGACCCAAAAATAAGAAATTGGCCCCAGACTGGTGCCCATATTAGTATAAATACAGGACTAGCTCATTTCATTTGGACATGCAGACAATTCTCCTTTTTGAAGTGCGCATAAGGCAATTACAGTTGCGGTTGTGCTATTTCGCTATATCTTGGTTCTAGTTGTCTTGGAGAGTGAGCCACACTTGGAGAAGCTCTTGCTTGGTTGCTCTTGGTCATTTTATTGAGGCACTGAGTCTTGGTGATGCTAGCCTTAGGGAGGATCTTATCTGTATGGTATTTCGGCTATTGATGGTGATGTATTGGTAATACTATAGAAAGATTGATGGGTTTTCTCCCAAGGTTGGGTTTCCCATGATAAACTCGTGTGTTCTTCTGTTGCATTCTTGTGTCTATTGTGCATGGTTAATATTTCTAGATCTTGCTATTTCACCAGATTGTTATAGTTGAGATTTTCAGTGTATAGTTATTCTATGATAATTGTTGTATGAATGTGAATCTTGTTATTAATCATAAGGCAATAACTATCAGATCTGAGAATCATAAAACATCAATAATTTATAGGTGCCTTTGTAGATGGTGTGCCACCCTTTGTCTGCGATGCAACATTTTTCCAAGCCCTTTTATTTGCAATTAATTTATTAGAGTGTTTCCAAGTTGAAGACAATAAGGGGCACTAAAAAGGAAATTACATAGCCCACATACGCTCTACCTTGGTTATCATGTTTTTCCAAGTTGAAGACAATAAGAGGCACTAAAAAGGAAATGCATAGCCCACATACTCTCTACCTTGGTGGGCATGATTGATTGATTAGTTATTTATTTTACGCGTCCCTCATTTTTTTGAGAAATGTTTCATAGTTCTCGAGATCCCAGGGCAAGCATATAGAAGGTTTATGATTGGATTTTATCTTTTTCCAACTACATTTCCCTCTGTGCCTTCAGCCCCTTCTTCCCATGAAATGAGGTACAATCCCTTCTTGGGTCAGTACACGCGAAAACCCAAAAGACGAGGAGACAAAATGGAATAAGTATGGAAAATGATAAGTATGATCGGGAATGGTACGATGACACTTCAAGGAACCCCCCAATAGCACCCCATTCTCGAGGGTGACCAACTTACTAGGACGTAATGACACCCACCAAGGTTAAATAAGGAAAAAGGTATAATTTCCAAGCAAACGTTATGTAATCAAGAAAGAATTATTTGTAACACATTCAAATGTTTCAATTATTAAAGTGATACTTACCATGATACCGGACTATTGATCCATATTTTCGATCGGTCTAGTATTTTCATTCAACCACTCTAAGGACTTCTTTTATAGTTTTCTTAGATTATTTTTCTTTGCTTTTCTTCTCTTACATAAAAAAAAACCTCCTAGCACTTAATCATTTTTTCAAATGATGCGAATGCGGAGTTGCATAGAAATGCTTAAATCTTTATTTCTTATTAAGATCTACAACCCTGCATTCACCAAGACTCTTACTTCATTTCCTTTTCTATTTTCTTTTGGTACTTGGTCAAAATTCAAGCAATTCGGATGCATAGCCATATGCCATCCATAAATCCTTTCCTAAGTTTCCACCTCCGCAAATTCGCAGGTCCGCATTCATTTTCCACTTTTTACTTATTTTCATACCTAGCCATATTTCTCATTGCACAGCGAATCTCCTTACTCCTCATCACTTTTCAATGACTTGTAGGTCCGCAAGTCCACATTTCTCCCAACAATTAACCGTATTTGTGAATCTCAATGCAATCATTGTCACCCTTTCCTAAAGATTGTTTCACAAGTGTTTAAGTCCGCAACCCAACAACCCCGCAAGTCCACATTTCCGTAACATTTTCCATACATCATTTTACACCTCCATACTTAATACTTTATGTTTATGATACCATCACATTGTCATTTCTCATCAAATTAATTACCCTTTCCACATCATCCACCACTCGTAAAAGCATAATGTCATCATTGATGAACAATGCATCGATTAAGGGTCACAATAAATCCAAGTCGCATGAGAACTGATGACATTTAAAGCATGATCTACGACTAATTAAGTTACCAAGGCAGTACATAGTGGAATTTAAATAAAATAAAAATGTCAATCTGTAAGTATCGACAGTAACGCCACCTTTGTAAAAAGCAGAAAAGATGCCATGTAAGAAGAAGGAAGTATTTTTTGGAGATACTTTGAACACTCTTGGTCGCGAAGATCAACAGTTCTAGTGGTCAAGAGCATACAAGTATTATAAAAATATTCCTCCAACTGAGAAGAAGGCAAACCTAATATGGACCTCAAGAATCGCATTAGTAGGATATGTTCTAGAAGTAATTGATATGAAAGAGATCATTCAATGGTAAACAAATAAATTTGTTTCAGAATGAAGAATAATTCAAATGCAAGGTCATCAACCCATTTCTTTAGCCTCCTCAACATTTTCTAAAATGTTACGACTACCTGCACCAACTATGTGATTCAAGAGAGAGGAAGTTGATGAATTTTTTAAGCAGCATAAGGGAGGGAACAGACTATTGAGAAACTATTTGGAAGATCCAAGTTGCAACCCTGGTACTTCTAGAATCGAGGTAAACTTGATAAAATACCCATACAAAGAATTATCTTGGCTATTTGCTTGCATTCTTGGATTGGAATCTACTGTGCTTGTAACAAGAAAATTCATATATGTTATGCATTATGCCCTACATGAAAAAGATATCATCGATTGGCGTTATCTCATTTCAAGTGAAATATCTTTCCAGTTGAATAACTTCAAAAAGACCCATAAATTCTACATGGCTTCTTAACTTATTTTCGCCATTGCTTATGGTCGTGTTTTTGAAGATTTGCCTCTCGCAAAACATGTGGATTTTAAGTTAGATCCAATTTATGCGTGGTATTCAATTTTGTACAGACATAATGCCCAATATAGTTCTTACCCAATCCACAACGACTTCATCTCATAATTCAAAAGGTTAATATTTGGATAGAGCAAATCAAGGCTATCCTTAGAAGCAACTTCCTTCCTCACTGGAAAAGGGATTTATGAGTTGCCTGAAGAATTCACTGTGATTAGAATATTTGGGAGTAAGGAGAAACCTTTCCTCTTACCATTTTATACATCAGATAACATATCTGTTGGAGAAGTAAGCATGCAATACAAAACTTGGGCCCGTTTCTTCCACGACAAAAGGAAAAAACAGTTTATACCCCTACCATGGAAAATTGGGGATTGTATTGTTAAACACATAACTCACCTAAATGAGTTGGCAGAACATCATGAACAAATGGGTTTGAACGAAGCCAAACTTGTTGAAGGTTTTGACCCAGAAAGCAAATTCACCACACATATGCAGTTAATCGGGTATGATTCACACTTTATCAGAATTGAACAATTCCAAGAAGGTGGCGGAGATAATTTGGATCTTCGGGAACTAGCGGCCTACAAAAATTCAGAGAATATAGGAGAAGTAAATAATACAAATGAGGGATACAAACAACACGATAGAGAAACAACAAATCAAAACCCTAACTCACCAACAACGTCTCAAAGAAGCACTCCATCAAAATGAAAAACAAAACCAGTGAAATGGATACTGGAAAAACACCAGTTGGAGGCTCTGATGAGAGTGGAGAGAAAAACCCACCAAGAAAAAACCTTGAGAAAACACATGTTGCACACACTCCTATAAAAAGAAAAAGAAATCTATCATAAGTGGAAATAAATGCACCAGAAGACCAGGAAAGTCCCCATGCTATGGACACGGACGAAATCATTGAAGAATGTGACTGGTTTGCACAAAGGTTGTTAGGGACGAGAGAAATAACCGATGTTGTTATGACTCAACATCTCGAGATATTTGAAGAGGAGTATGTCACTCTGCACCATGCAGCTTACAATCGTGAAACCAAAAATTTATTGTTAGAAAAATTTAATACCAAGAATAAAAAGTCATCTGAACAATGGAAATATTCTATTGACTTGGATGGAGTAGCACCATCAATTGTATATTTTCATGGAGCACTAGAGATGCATTAAGACAGTCAATTGACAAAATGGAGAAAGAGAATTTGAACTAAAGAAAAGAGTAAAAGAATTAGAAGTTTCTATGGTACCAACACCATTGTTCCCAAAACCTTTAAGTTCTATGCAACCTATACTTGAATTGGAGGAGATCCCTGAAAGCAGTATGAAATACAAAGGCTCATCAAGTTTATTGCAGGCTGTAAGAAAATATGTTGGTGATGCCATACAAAAATGGGTTGATATAATTCAGGAAATTTGGGAGCTTGCCCAAAATATTTCTATTTTTTCCTCCATAATAGAAAATTTCAAAGGATATCTGTAGAAAGATTTGGATAATGATGAAGGATTTTTCAAGGGAGCTGTAAATACATTTTCAGCTAAAGTTTCTATTTAAATGAAGCTCGGAGAAAGGAACAAAAACTTCCTTCGCCTTATTGTATGAAGCAATTAATGCCTATTGGTTAGGGAGAATTAAAGAATTAAGAGAAATGATAAATGAAACTGAGGCCCTAAGTAATAAAAAGACTGATTTATTTCTTAAGCTTGTGGGTCTTACCAAGGAAATAGATGCTCCTGATTTATTGATGGATACAGTGATCTTTGTTATCACATAAGTTGTAGGTTGGGTAAATCCTGACCCAACCACCAATTGGTGACAACTTAAAGAGAACCTACACATTGTCACCTTAGGCAGGTGTTCCCATTACTTTAGAGGTGAGGTAGTCACCTCAAGGGGGAATCCCGGTGACCCTAGGGGGGAATGAGATAGAAAATGATAATTATTGATGGATGTCCCTAAAGGTCAACTCTAAATGGTAGAAGGAACTTGGAAAAGGGTCTTGGGAAAGGTTAAGGGTTTCCAAATGAGTTGAGTGACCTGTCGAGAGTAAGGTACCTACCCGAGACACAATGAAGACCAAGGATACTTGTAATATGTTAGTTGGACAAGCAAGTTAAGCTTGTTGTCCCTAATTGCAATAAAAGTAAATTATATATATCAACATATAAAAGATAATAAAGGTTGCAAAATAAGTACTAAAAGTGTGATTGAATAAGCAAGAGTCAAGCTAGGGAAGGCTAGCTTAAATCAACAATGATAAAGCAATATTCTAGCACAAAAGCAAGGCCGAAACAAAAGCTTACTGCAATGATATTTATCAGCCTTATGTCTGTAGCAAACCAATCTTTGTAACAGAAAAATCAGCCAATGGAAACCACTTCTAACTAGCTCAACAAGTGCGCTAGGGTTAGTATTTCGTTAGGGAAAAGTTGCAGCCAATTCCTAGGGTTAGTTTAGGAGTTATTAGGGGTTAGAGAGTTCGTTTTTTGCAGCCCTAATGGTTGTAGTTTAGTTTTGTAACATCAACAAGATTTAATGGTTGAAATAGGATGCCTCGATGAGCCAAGAGAGTCTCGAGCTCAAGGAACAACTTCCAAAAGATAGCTCTTGAAAACCTTGGCTTCTCACGTTTACCAAGGCAACAATTTATTTCTCCAATGCAACAAGTAATGACTAGTGCCTTTAATGATTGGGTTAATGGAGTCAAGAAAAGAATAAGCTAGAGGTACTACATCCTTGGGGGTGTAAATCCTCTTACTCCCCAAGGAAAGTATCCCTAGCTAGGGTTTAGACTAAGAGGGTGTATGTGCTTATACTTCTCTTAGTAAACCCTTGTTAAATCAACAATACTTAAGAAAAAATAGGATGGAGACTAAGTCGGGGGTGTATTCCCTTGTACTTCCCACCTAGCTCTAGCAAAATAACCTTGACTTGAAACACAAATGATAATACAAAGCAGATTTTCTTACCAATTCATGGAAAAAAACTAAGATAAACCACCATAATAGCAAGCGAAAAGCCTTCCAAGGCTATCACATTACTTCCACCAACCAATAACCAAGAAACATAGCCATACACAAGAGAACAAGACAGAAATAGCCAAAGATAGCGAAAATTTCAGTCCAATACTTCTCACAATGGGAGAGTTATGATTTAAAATGAGATCTCATGATCTCTATTTATACAAAATGTCACTAACATAGTTTGTCCACGCTAGCAAGGTTAAAACATAAGACAAGGGGTCCACAACCCTTCTCTTACCCCTTGCAACCAAATAATATTAAACAATTCATCTTTAAATTCGCTTTTACACCAAAGGAAACCCTAAAACAAGAGGACTTCACCCCTTTAGGGGACGTTTTGACACTAGGAGTAAGTCATTGGAGTTGGAGATGCATAACTAGGCCTCCAAAGGCCACATGCCAATCATCTAGGCCATATCCTCATGGTCAGAGCCTTCCCCTCCTCAAAACCCCCATGTGTCAATGAATCATGTCTTCACCACCAAACCCTAGCCCCTCTAGGTGATGTCAAGCCTCTAAAGGTGACATTTTGCCTCTCCTAGGAAAAAAGTTTGGCATGCAAGGGATAACTCACGTCGTCCATGATGTCTTCTAGGCCTCCAAAGGTATGTCTCTCTCATCCGACATTCGGGCCCTTAGCATCCAAGTTGTGGGCTTCAAGCCCCATGGAATCCCAAGTTAGGCTTGTTCCTCCAAAACTGTCCACCAACTAGGTCCTACAAAGACAAATAAGCACACTCTCCAAGGATCTCAAGTCATAATATCATGGTGAGTAAATCAAATCAATAAATGAGCCACCTAAGCACGTGCATCAAAGATTACTCATTCAAACAAGTAAGTGCTCAAATACATTATGCGAGTTTCCAAGCTTGAATATGGGAGGGTTGACGAGGTGTCCTATTGGGTATAACTTTCCCTAGGTTAAGGAGTGTTTCCCAAGTGATCCCTCTCTAAACCATGTGAAGTAGATGAAGTGGTTAAGGATCAAGACTCACTAGGCATGGGGTTCATGGCCTACAAGGGGTTGTAGTGTCTCATTCATGATTTCCTTTGTAGAGGGTGTGTGGCACCTTTGTTTGCAATGCAAATTTTCCAAGCCCATCCTCTTGCCATTCTTTGTTTCTTTCATGTTTTAAAGGACGAGTTGAAGGCCAATGTCCTGGCGTGGTGTCCAAATAATGACAATGTTACTCACAAATACCTTGTAGAAATGAGAAGTTTGGCTCGTGATGAGACCCCATTTCTTTCAGTTGTAACTAAGAGCCACTACCCTGGCTTGCTGACCAAATGATGGTAATGTGATACCTCTAGATACCCATGATCATGATAGGTCGAATCATGATGAGACCTCCTATCCTCCAACTAACCCTCTAAGCATTCTATTATTTATTATTGCGGTTCCCCTTTTCTTACAGAGAAGCGTTTCATTGCTTGAGGATCCTTGGGCGAAGCATCTGGAAGGTTTATATATAGGATTTTATCTTTTTGCCAACAACAATCCCTCTGGGCCTTCAACCCCTTCTTCCCATAGAATGAGAGACAACACCTTCTTGGGTCAATACACCCTAAAATCCCAAGAGACAAGGAAATGGGGGTTTTAAGTGATGGAAAGTGGTAAGTATGGCTGGGAACGATATGATGGTTCTTCAAGGGAGTTCCTAGTAGCAAACTCGTTCCCAAGGAAGACCACTTAGTAGGGTACAATGTCAACAACCAAGGTGAAACATGGCAAAAGGCATACTGTCCAAGCATATGTCATGAAATCTAAAGTAGTCTAAGATACAACATACTTAAATGCCTCAAATATTGAAATGACACTCACCATAATACCTTACTTATACCTCATGGAGTAAATCCCGATGCCTCTCGGAATTCAGTTGGTGTGGTCGATGCCATCTAAAAATCCCGACCTATGTGGTGGTGAGAAAGGTCTCCATCTATGCACGTGGATACTGTTGGTCATGTAGTCTCTCTGCACTCCATATCTACAACATAAGGGCCTCGAGACATAATCTCCTTAGTTATCACATAAAATGGGGATAACAATCTTAACCAAAGAATCTTCAATGGGACAACCTAAAGCATTAAAAGTTGCTTGGGCTAATGAATTTATCGAAACCATAGAATTTTCCAAGGATGAAGTTGAAAGATGGTTGGATTAGTATATCAACATAAATGATGAGGTCGACGACACATTGCATCAATCGGAACTAGACATGAGGGTATTCGAATGACAGTTTTTCTAGATTAAAACCAAACAAGAAATCATCGTGGCACCTTTGAGAGAGTACATTGAGGAATGGTTGAAAAAGACGTTAATTGAAATTACTGTACCAGGAAATCAAGAAACAGTTATAGTAGTTATGTCACCTCAACCACATTAAATGTCTATAAAGGAGCCAACTGCAAGCAAGTGAAGGGAAGAGATTTCTCCATCAGAGTGAGTCGAACATAAACTCTACTCTTCAGTTTTTCTTTCGTCCATTTATGCTACAATAATTTATCACTTTGCCTTTGTCTACTCGTTTTTCTATGGGATTTAGGTTGATTCTTGGTTGTCCTTCTCTTATCTTTGCAGTATTTTCATTTTATGGTCTGCGGTAGCCAATCCCAGTACTCTTTGAAGGGAAAACGCATTTTACTTTCTTTACAAACATTTACTTTGTATTTAAAGAGTCATTATTATTTTTTAGACTCCGAGAGAGCTACTTGGGATATTACATTGTTGTATTCTTGAAGACTTTAACTAGAAGCTTGAGTTACCAAATTTTCTATCTATCATAATCTTTTTGGTACTTTATTGAAATATAATTTAAAGGTCTCTTTTATTTGCAGTCCATTTCTTGTTCTCTCTATTTGTAGTATTGTTAAATGTACTGATAAATGTTGTGATGGATATATCAGTCCTTTATATTTTGTACGCATCTTGTCTATTCACATTGTAGATAGTGTACATATGAGTTTCTTTTAACACCTGGTCCCAAATCTTAGGTGTTTTTTTTCCTTGAATGTAAATATTAAGTCTGGTCCTTCTAAGACTTTGTTTTGTTGCATTTTATTTTCCTCGAATCATAAAAACAAAAGGAGTACCACCTCTCTAAAAACGCATGGGGATTCATATCCTCGTGAAGTTAACCTTAAGACCGTAAAACAACCTTTTAGATCAACATAGACTTAATACCTAATGAAGCAAGACTTGATGTCCTATGGGGCTAGGTCGACATGACAAATGTTTCTCTGCTTCTAGCGATGACCGACAGTGCAATTCAAGATAGGAGGGGCCTTGCATGTCTCTGCTATTCAATCTACCTCTCAGCACTCCATGTTTGCTACATGTGGGCCTTAAGACATGAAATCCTTGGTTACCTATAGTTTTATGGGGTAACAAGATTGACGACTCAAATTTAAAGGACTATTATAACAATAAAACAATCAGTTTTATATGAAATTTTAAGAATTTTTCATATTTTTGAAGGGCATTAACTTGTGGGGCGATTTGTAGGCCATAAATGATGTTTTTAGCCAATAAAAACTCCATGTTATTGCAGCTAAAATAAAATAACTCGGAAAGATCTATCCAATGAGTTATTCTGGGCACAAAACAGAGCTTGTATGAGAAAGTTACAACCAAAACAATAAGGGTAAAATGTTGGCGCCAGATTACTTCCAGAGGGCATAACTCCTTGCTCAGAAGTTTGTTTGGGGCACATGAGCAATCTATCGAAAGCTTGTGAGCCATAGAAGACAACGATGGATCCAGATTTAGAATTTGGCTACGTAAAAATGTGTAGGAATAAAAATAAGACACTTGTAACATACAAGGATAAATTGGGTAAAATAGTGTAAACTTCTCTAGACCATAACTTTCAACTCGGAGCTCGGATTTGAGCAAACAAATAGTCGCTAAAAAGGTATTGAGGAGAATAAGAGATTTTTCCACCCGTAATATGAATCAGAATGATAACCCCAAAACTTTGGAAGAAGCCATAAGGAGAGCAAATCATCTTTATGAGCAAAGCATAGGAAGGCCAATTTTCCAAAAATCTTGGAATGAGAAGATGAAAGCAAAATATGATCAAAGGTAGAAAGGTTTTAAGCCACCCCTTTTCAAGAACAACACCCAAGCAAATCAACAAGGTCAAATGACTCAAAATGAGCACAAGACTACAAATTCATTTGGGAAAAGGCCAAGGTAGCACCCGACACAATGTTGGGGATGTGAGGGAAATCACCTATATAGGGACTGCCCTCACAAAGCAGAAAGAATGAGGACTATCCACAACATTCAGTAGGTTGAAACAATGGAATACATGGGAGGAAACATGGCAAGGATTTATGCAGCCTTGGGCAACAAACAAGCAAAATATCAACCGCCCATGATTGAAGTGCAAGGTAAGATTAATAACTATGGTTACATAAATGCTAACATAGTTGAAGTATTTCACTTGCAAAGGAGTAATAATAAGAAATCCTGGTTAGTTCAATTAGCCACAAGGGCTAAGAGTAAGATTAATGAGTTGGTTAAAGAATGTCTGATAGACACGAATGGACTCAACACAAAGGTAGATGTAATGATCATACCATTGGGTTCATATGATTGTCTAATTGGCATGGATTGGTTGGAAAAACACCATGCTATCCTAGATTGTTACAACAAGACAATCACATGTCTTGATGAAGAAGGGAAGCAAGGCAATATTCAAGGCATTCCAAGAGCTGTAGTTGTTAGAGAGATTTCAACTATGCAGTTGAAAACAGTTTCAGAAAGGAATGTCAAATTTTTGCAGCCTATATGGAAGATGCATCCAAAGATAAAGTGGCAAGCATTGAAGACCATCCGAACTTGAGGGATTTTGAAGATGTCTTTAGGAAAATCCCAAGATTGCCATAAAAGAGAGACATTGATTTCTCCCCTGATTTGGTGCCAGGAGCTTCCCAAGTGTCCAAGACACCTTACATAATGGGCACACCAGAATTAAAGGAGTTGTAGATGCAGCTTGAAGAGTTGTTAAAGAAGGGGTATATATGTCCCAAACATCTGGTTGCATAACTAATTTTAAAGATAAGTGTTTTATCTATTTTTTGTCTTGTATTTATGAGTTAAATTGTTGTGCATGAACTCTGTGTATTTGAGAAGAATTTAGATACTACTATGTTGGTTCATTAACTACATTTCATGTCCATTTTATCATGCTATAGATGCATCTAACTTGTGGTAATAGGCAACAATTAAATGTGTATGTAAATAGTCGTTGGAAGTTGTTGATGAATGTAGCTATGGGAGACATCCCCCAGCTTACAAATCTATGAGATGTGGTACATAGCAGCTATGTGAGTCTTTCTCTCATCTTACAAACCTGAGAGAAAGCCCTTATGAAGGGTTCATGGTTCTTGTCTTGGATAAATTCAGGATCGTAGAGATGGCCTCCTCCATGACATGAGTGAGAATAATTCCAGATGATTATCTGATGTAAAAGTGATATGTTGAGTTAGGACGTGCTTGTGGCTGAGCACAAGGTGAACGTGGGAAATCCCAAAAGTGTTGGGCACATCATCATGTGAACATAAATGAAGATGATGTGATGGCCTCCTTTGAGAAGCAAAATTAACGAGAAGACTCTAGATGATCCTCTTGTTGGTGGCAATGGGAAAGCAGATCTGTAGAGTGGACGACCACAGGTGAACGTGTGAAGACCTGGTTCACCTGTGTAATGCAGTGAATCAAGTCCATGGCATCCCTATGGATGTGCCCTAGTGGATGAGCACTAGTGGGTGTATCAAATCCTTTGGTATATATTGTTCAAGATTCATACCTACCTGTAACCCTAGTTATTATGTAAAGGGTACAAGTCGGCCCTACCTTATTGTGTCTAAAGATAAAATGTAAAAGATAATTAATAGTAATATTAATATTAATTATTATAATAATAAATAAATAATATATCTAAGTGAGGTCGACCCTATTGTGCCAATAGACACTTCAGTTGATAATACAAGTCCAATATAAGTAAAAGGAAATCTTTCATTGTAGACACACACACACACTTGTGAGTTTTGGAAATTTCAGCAAGTACACTTCTTGGTCAAAGTTGCGCACCTCTCTTGGGTGCTAGATTTATAGGGTTTTGTGCACCCTCTTATGTGTTGGATATTCTTGGTGGTGAAAGGTCTTTCTATTGAAGAGTATAGCAAAGGATTTGGCTCGGTTTTTCTCCCTTATTGATAAGGGTTTCCCAGGATAAATTTTGTGTTCTTGTGCATGGTGCTTCTTCATGTGATCTTGGTTGCTGCAACATTTATGGTTATGGTTAATTGTTAAAATGGAATGAACTTCATGCTTAACCTAATGTTATGAAAAAACAACATTGTATAAGAGCATAGGTCTTGAAAGAACCCATTGCACAAGCATCCACCAAGTCTCATCCCTTACCAACAATCCCCCCTCTTTTGAAGAACCGTACGACCCTCCTAGGGTTCTAGAAAAAAATGTGTATGACCCTCTCTTTTAAGTGTTTCAACCCATGAAAACTTGGACGTTGAGGCTAATTTCAACACAAAAGAATACGACCTCTTCCAGCGCATCTCCAGAAGCTCTCAAAACTAAATTCCGAGAAATTTTTATTTTTGGCCCTAGGGTTTCTAAGGTGTCGAAATTTCTTGCAGAATATTTCTGGTTTTTTGAAGAAACATTGTTCTTAATCAGCAAGCATCTTTCTGATACTATCAAATTGATTGTTGGCAGTCATAAGTCCAAACATAATCCAGTCTACAAGGATTCAAGAAAAGATGAAGAACATAACTTCAATGGAATATAGGCTTGATGGAGCAAGCAACTTCATCCCTTGGAAATCAAAGATTCTAGTCACTCTTGAAGAAGAAGATCTCTTAGATGCGACCACTAAAACTCTACCAGAAACAATGACTGATTTAGAAAATAAAGTAAGAAAAGAAGATGACGTCGGAGCAAGGAAATTAATCATCTACTCAGTAAGAGACCACCTCTTGCCCCGGATCGCCAGTCTGAAGACTGCCTATGATATGTATAAAACATTGAAAGAAATGTTTGAAAGTGACAAAACTCTCATAGCTCTCGCCTTGAGAAGTGAACTCTAAAGTACTAAGACAACGAAAGATGACACATATGCATTTTTCTTCATGAAGTTATCAGAGGTTAAAGAACAGCTAGAGACAATTGGAGAAATCATGTCTGATAGAGAACATGTCTTAACCACTCTTCAGAATCTTCCAAAATCATGGGAGCCATTCCTTAAGAGTATCATTGGAAGAGAAACCCTACCAACCTTTGAGAGACTATGGATAGATTGTACTCAGGAAGATCTAAGACTCATAAATAGAGGAGTGGAAGATTACCTAGAAGAAAATCATGCTCTTGCACTTCATACCAGGAAAGGAGGAAAATTCAAAAGAAACTTCAAGCACACATTAAAAGCCTTCTTCAAATTCAGGATATCAAAGAAGATATGCTTCAAAAGTTCAGGATATTGCTAAACATTGTCCAACCAAAAAGAAGGGAAAACAATATGCCACCATTGCTGACATTGATCCAAATCCACCTCAAGAAAGTGAACAGAGGAGAAATGAGAAGTATTTTCTCTAGAAGAATGTTGCTACAAAATAGGTAAAATCTTTTTGTTCTAAAATTTTATAGTGGATTGCATGGTTCAAAAAAAAGAAGGATATCACTCCTTAGAGCTCTCAAAACTTGGACCATTATCCCTGGTACGGTAGTCCAAAACATTGTTCTTTGTACAAGAACAAAGCAAAAATATTATTCATAAAAGAGAGATACAAATCTCAAAATAAAGATTGACAAAAAAAACAAACATGTTCTCCCCCTTCAACAGTTCGGAGGGAGACAAACAGTTTCTCTAGTTGATGTGTTTAGTGATATTGCAACAAGGCATAAAATGCCTACCTAAACTCACTATGCAATAGGCAGAGAAGCATACAAGCCTCTCAAGGCACATTCCGAGAAAGCAAAAGAGTTTTTCAAGCTATCCTTCAGACATGAGCCACTTCATTGATGATGAGACTCCTTGTCTTAGAGAAGCATCAAGAAAACCAGTATGGCCCAATGCCGTAACATAAGAGTACCAATATATTTTAAAAGGATGGTGTATAAGATATTATTCTGGGACCAGAAAGAGAAACCCGTGGTAAAGCATGCAACTGATGAAAGTGTCAAAAAATACAAAAATGGGATCTATAACTAGAGGTTTCTCACAAACAAAGGGAGTCATCTATGATGAAACACCTGATCCAGTGAACCAAATACACTTCCATTCATGAGTTGGAAAATATTATCGCACAGTTTGTAGCTAGGATAAAAGGCTATCATATAGAAGGCCAAATTGGCATAATAGGAACCAATCCCACCCAATGTCACCATAATGGGATGGTTCTTTCTCTTTAGGGAGGTTAGGTCCAAGGAGACGTCCTCGGTGACCTGAGGTTTTGAAGATGCAAAAGGATAATAAGATAAAGATAGGGTTTCCCCCCTTCACAAGTAACCACCCAAACAGATAGTCCGGCCAAAGGCCAATTTAAGAAGTAAAACCCCCAAAGAAGTGTACCTGCCTAGAACAAAGCAACAACAAACTGATATATGCAAGCTATTTCAATGGGTTAGAACTTTATAAGACTATCTAGTAAATACATATAAGCAATTAACAATAAATGTTGACGAAGTCAATGTTTATCAATATCAATGAAAAGTTATAACACTTCACCAATAAATATTGGAACAATGTAGCATTCATTGTAACCAATCAACACCTTATTCAGTTAATTCCTAAACCACCATTCAATTTCTCTTAAGACAAAACGATTTTGCACTAAAGATGTAATAACCAAGGATGACGACAACACTTAGGGTTAGTAAGTTAGTTACGGTTTGAAATTCAAAGGGTTTTGAGAGCGTTGTAATCAAGTTTCACTTCAACGTTGGCGGACATTAGATCTGTACCTTAGAGGGTAAATGGAGTCAAAACTGAAGGATGCAAGGGTTGAAGGAGGAAGGCTAAGGACTAGAGGGAAGAGTTATGAAGTGATGCTATGGCAGGGCCTCAGAATCAAAACCCTAGGGGAGAGAGGCTCACTCTGGTGTTGCTATAGCAAAGCCTCGTGCTCTCTCCTCCTTCCTTAGGTCAACTTGGCAAAACAACTAGCTCAAATGAAGCACAAAATCAAGACAAGAAGGCTTAATGAGGGAGAGTGTTGCTATAGCAAGGCTCTTTCATCAAACCCTAAAATAAAAACGGCTCTAAGTGTAGATGACCTGGGCCTGGGACGTCATCTTCTTCTTGAATTCTAAATGGTACGACTAGCAAAGGAGAGGAAGAAAAAGGAGTGTAGCTACGGCTAGGCTCTCTTTTTTTTCTTCAATGGCTGAAAGTTTCTCTATTTGGGGACATGAGACAAGGACCTACTTGTGTGCTTGTCACCTAGGGTTTTGATTTAGCAAATTATAAATATATGCAAGAAAATAAGACTACAATCATTCATTTAAGAGGTTTTGCATAAAAATACTTACAATTCATCAAGAAATAACCATGCAGACCCTAGTTGTAACACCTTCCTTCAAGGGAAACACCATAGAATGCCAAAAAGTCTTCCTTCAACAAGTGTGCCTCACTAAATAAGCCAAATACCCAAGATAGGGCGCAAATTTCAAACCTGCTTATGGAGTGAATGAGTTGTGATGAAAAAATGAGAGTCAAAATCCCTCATTTATACAAAGCCTCGACCTAATTTTCCATTTTAGGTCAGGTAAAAAGGTCGACAAGGCCAAAATATCAAATCATACTATTTTTACATTAAATTTTCAATCTAAAATCCTAATCAAGCAAAAAGGTGAGATGTCACCCCTTTATAGGGTGACGTTAGCCCCTATTAGGGCAAGTGCAACCTTTTGAAGCAAGACGTTAGCCCTTTTTGGGCTTCTCCAAGATGCCACACGTGCCAACTGCCATGTCCATCTGCCAAAACGCTCATGATGACATCATAAGCCTCCTGGTGACATTCTAGGACAACTAGAGCCAACGTCCCACTGGAAATGGGTCAATCCCCCTAGGTCCAGCTTTGTCGGGTTGCCTCTGGTACAACATCCTCTTCTTCTCTGGTGCAAGGTCTCTAATCAACCTCTGCCCTGTCTCTGCCCCCTGATGGGGTCTCAACTTCCATCTGGTGGGCTCCTCAACCCCATGGAGGTCCGAACTGATCATGTCCCCGTGTGTACTGGTCCAAATGGTACATGTCCGTCGGGAATGGTCCTGCACATCAAAGGCTACGCCCTCCATGGGCTCATCAGTCACAGTGATCATAGCAATGTCAATCACATCTCATCATCAATATTATTAAACATATGCACAAAATCCCTAATACATCATTTAATAGCTCAAAGACGTTACACAAGCCTATAATACAAGTCTGGAGAAAAGGACAAGGCGTCCTATTAGGCTAGTGTCCACAGGAAAAGGAAAGTTCCCGGAAAGACCTCATCCAAGCCATGTAAGTGGGTGATGTCGTCAGGGCATGTCGAAGCATGTGGGTGTAGTGAAAGCCAAGGACGCAAAAGTGTTACCTATGTGTGCCTTTGTAGAAGGAGAGTTGTACCTGTCATGGATGCATTCTTTCCAAGCCCATTCTTGCCTTTGTTCTTTTTATTCTTTTATTCTTTTTTGCTTTTTATTCAAGAGCTAATCAGGGGACACTGCCTTGGCATTGTGACTAGAGCTGACAGCGTTACCCACAAGTACTTTCACAGAGATGAGAAGGTTGGCTCGTGATGAGACCCCCCTTCCCTTGGCCATGCAACCAAGGGTCACTACCCTGGCATGGTAACCAGCTGGTGGCAATGTCATACTGCTAGGTATCCATGGTCCTAATAGGCTGGCTCGTGATGAGACCCCCTATCCTCTGACTAGGTCTTGTTTTTATTATTTTTCCGGGTCCCTTTTTTTTCTTGTTGAGAAGCCTTTTATTTCTTTCTCGGGGATCCCTGGGCGAAGCATCTCAAGGTTTTTTTCTTAGGCTTTTATCTTTTACCAGCTTGCTTTTACCGTTTGGGCCTTTAGCCCCTTCTTCCCACGAGGTAAGGTGTAATCCTAAAAATAGGACAACCCAATGCCCAGACAAGGGGAATGGGATAAGTGAGTGGGAAGTAAGATGAAGAAGTGGTGCTATGAGGGGAGAGGACGATGGATTTTCAGAAATCCCCCCAGTGGGAAACCAAAACCTACAGATACAGGCCTTCTAGGGCACCCTGTCAATCCCCCCAAACATGGTCAAGTGTGCAAATGTAAGATCCAAGTAGTTGGTAGAAATAAAAGGAATCAGATGCATTCATTTAAAGGTTTTAACTATCAAATGTGACACTTACCATGATACCTGGACTAATCACCTCATGAAGCAAGAACCTCTTTTGCTACAGGACCAAACCGATGGTGATGGATGCTACTGCTGCTGACAAGATAAAGATGATGGAAGAAGAAAAGGTGGGCCCTCCAGGGCCATGCTCGGGTCAATCCTGCCTTCAGTACTCCATGTCTAGGACCTGTGGGCCTTGACACATGATCTCCTAGTTATCCTTGAAAAGTGGGGATAACAAAAACCATATCAGATAAATGGATTCTTGATAAGTCTGGATTTCAAACAAGAGTGTTGTTGATCCAAACTTATATCATTACAGTATTGGTGACGAAAGCCTAGTCCTGATGACTTATTCAGAAAGCGTTGTTGTTGCAAGCAATCCTTGATTTCTGCATTCGAGATGAAGAGTCTAAGTATGATATACTACTTCTTGGGACAAGAAGTATGACAAAAGACCAATAAAGATCTTCCTAAGTCAAAGAAAGTAAGTGAACCAGAAAATCACATACGGTTGATGTTCTACCTTAAAGTCTTCCATGGTTTCCTATTGTAGCAGGAAACATAAACTCTGTAGCCTTAAGTGCACTAGAGATAGAGTATATATATAACAGTAAGTGTGCGAAGCAATGTGGCTTCACATACTTCTGACAGATTTACTTGACCATGAGATGGATCCTATGTTCATGACCGAGAGCCATATATAAACCTCCTTAAGCAACCCAATGCTTCCTAATGGATTGACACACATCGAGATAAAATATTCTTATGTCAGAGATATGATGCAGAAGAAAATTGTATACTTGCAGTACCTTTCTACACCTGAGCAGACTACAAACCTTTACACCAAAAACATTTACTTGGTGAAGAATTCCTTCCAAGTTAAGAGGGAATATGGATGACTTTA
>ML809336.1:0-15630 GCA_009831015.1 Picea engelmannii
GGAGCTGTAGGGAGTACGCGTGTCAAGCACCCGGAGAGAATCAGGAATCGGGATACTACGGGTCCCGTGGACGTGGGTCTTGTGACATGGGAAACCCCGTAGCCCCGACGGGGATAAGGTAGTGGTCACGGAGTTGGTCATGTAGACTAGGGACTAAACCAGTGGGGCTAGCGTGATCAGAAAGGCGCGTCGCGAATCGGGAAATCACAATTCCCGTGGACATGCGTTTTGTGTTATCACAAATGCCGAAACCCCGATGGGGGGGGGGTTATACGGCGGTGGTCCTATGGTAAATGGTCACATGGGCTATCGTATAGCCTAGAGGGATAATGCGTTAGGGGCATATCGAGGATTGGAGAGTCGCGAGTTCTGAGGACTCGTGAATTATGACATCGGAAATCCCGAAACTCCGATAGGAGTAGCCCCGAAGGAAGGTAAGACCACAGTCGTAAAGGCTGTGAATCACAGGCTTGGCCTAGGAAGCTAATGCGCAAGGAGCGCATCGGAATTCGGAGGATCGCGAGTTATGGGGGTGAATGAATTTTGACATTAGGAACCCCGAATCCCGATATTGAACCAGGGATTGGCACTTCGCTAATGAGGGTTTCTGGAGATTCCCCATTGTGGGAGTTTAACCCCAAAATTTTTAAAAATAATGATAGTGGGTGTGTTACATTTACGGGGGTAAAGGTTATCGGTTACGGGAGAGGAGTCGGGAGTCGAGTTTACAGGGTTATGGGAAGGGGAGGCAACATGCTACGGGAGAGTTCGGGACGGGGGTTACAGGGACGGGATTTCGAGAGGCTACGGAAAGGGGTTTACAGGAATAATTACGGGGAGGAAAGGGAATAAGGAAAAGGGAACGGGGGGAGACAGGGAGGGTTACGGGAAAGAAAAGGAACATGTTACGGGAGAGTTCGAGACGGGGATTACAGGGACGGGATTTCGGGAGGCTATGGAAAGGGGATTACAGGATAGATTACAGGGGGTTACGGGGAGGGAATTATGGTCAGGGTTACGGGGGTGGGATGTGTGGAGAGGTGGACGGCTGGGAATGGGGTGCGGGGATTGGGGAGTGTGTGGTAGGGAGTGTGCGTGGGCTGCTGGAATATAGGTGAGGGAATTTGGGGAGTGTGCGAGAATTGGGGAGTGTGCGAGAGGGGGGTGTGGGATCGAGATGGGGAGTGTATCGAGGGAAGAACAGGCTGCAGAAATGGGGAGGGCAATGTTATGGGATTTGAAAAGGACGGGAAGGACAGGGATACGGGGAAGAGGCGGGAATAGGAGGAGGGTAAGTTACGGGGGGTTGAAAAGGGAGGGGAAAACATTGATTAGGAGTGGGACAACATGTGTGGGAAACGAGTGGGGACAGGTTGTGTGCAAACAGGGAGGGTTACGGAAAATTTAATTTTAATTTTAATATTTTTTATTTTTTATTTTTTATTTTATTTTTTTATTTTTTTAAATTGGAACGGGAATTTGGTTGGGATGGGTTTACGGGATATGGGAAGGAACAGGGTGTGAGTGATATGGTGTGTTGGGTTTTTTAGGGGAGGACCGATCAACTCTGATACCAATGTAATAAATAACCAGGAATGCAACTGTATAATAATGTATAAAATATAAATAATTGATAAGAGATATGATAAAAATGATGATTTACAATTGAGAAGGAGGGCTTGATTATATGCCCACACAGGGGTGCCCTTTCACCACTAGACATGTCTTTTGGAGAACATGTCCTTTCATTATTACTAATTACTATTACTAGCTATTTACTAATTAATTATTATGTTTATGAGCATTTATTTATATGTATTTATGTTCATAACAATATGCATGTGTGACATGTCATCTTTTCTTGGGTGGCTTCCTTGTTACACCAAGCTTCCAATGGTTCATTCATATGAGATCATGATTCTCATCATGATCTGCATCCTTCATTACTTGATTTCCTCCCATGTCCTTACAATTCTTATTTACACATATTAATCACAACGAAGTTCGTGATCTACATTCTTTTGCTAAAGGTACCAATTAATCGCTTTCCTTTGCTAACGTGCTTGACCTCCAAGTAAAAAATGAACGAAATCTTATTTATGGCTATTAAATTATGGGCCAACCAACACTTAAACTATTATGCTCTTTCCTAACCCATGGCGCTTCCATATTGCAATACAAGCACCACCATGGAAATCTTTGCAATCATCAAGGGTCATTTATGCATCTAGTAAAGTTACATATCCACCTCATACCTCGTTTTCCATATTTAACACACCTTGGAGTCATCCACATGGACAATCTATTTTTTTGTTAAATCAAACTTCGAGGCTCTTTCCACTCAATATTTGGAACAATCATAGGCACTTTTTTAGCAATTGAATCTTCATATATATTCTCCTTTTGAATGGATTTGTAATGATTGCTAAATTATGAGCTTCGTGCTAAAAGTTGCAATCCTCGTAAGTTCATAACTTACCAACTTTTTTGTGCTTCTATTGGTGCAATAAACATCGAACACCATCCTCTACCATCAATAGGAAAGAAATGGAAAAATATATGTATCAAACAGTCACAATACTCCCACTTGTAAGCACTTAGCGATCACCAAATATGTGATATGTTGTCACAATCATCTTTTGCATCAATTTGAAGATGACAACCTATCGCTTTTTACACTTAATCAATTATTGGGTAAAATCAACGCAAAATGTTATTCCCCAAGCAGTGCAAAATTGGGAAATTTTAAATAGGACAAAGTTATCCAGATTATTCAAAGGATTAAATGTTGAGGAAGAAATTTTTTCCATCTTTGTTGTCTCTATTCACTTTTCCTTCAAATAAAATTTCCAAAATGTCCCATGATAGTGGATTTTGCACCATTCTTCGAATTTCACTCAAAATTCTATTGAATTCACCCAAAAATATTTATAGGTTCCCTTGTGTCCACCCATAGTCCTTGTTGACCAATTTTTATCATGCACATTGTCACTCATCAAAAGTACAATCTTATCACTTGAAAAATGCATTTTGCTAATTCTCCCCAGTTTAGGACCAAAACTACAAACTTTATCCTAAGGACATTTTTTTAGACACTGCCTCTACGAACATCCATAAAAAAATTCAACTCAAACTGAGTTTGTATCCCCAAGTTATGGCCAAAATAATATTTCTGGTCCCATATTCTTTTATAACCATATATACATTTTTCTTTTTGATGTCCTCTTATTTCTCTATTTCTTCTTTGCTCTTGGTGTCTTTCTTCCTACCATGTGGCAAGTGTTGATTCATTGTGAGGCCTTGGGTGATCCCTTCGTTCCAACTAAATGTTTTTTGGGTTAGGGTAGATTGCAAATGGTGTAACCTCGAGGGTTAGCTCAAGCGGTCTAGAGACATACATGAGATCTCTCTCCCCAAAGTTGTAGAGGTCACATGTTTGACTCTCTTGATACCCTTGGGGTTAGGCTCCATAATTAGGGTCAACAATTTACCATGTTTACCATCCATGGATAGTGGGGAAGTACTCAGAGGGTTTTTCATGAGTGTTATCGCCCAAAAGTTGATCAACTAGACCAAAATGCTAGGTTTACCGAAATACACCATACATAGTGTAGGTGTCATATATATAAACTCACTTTTACTCTATTTTCCATCATTATAACTTAAGGAACCACTTTTTCTAAAATTTATTCTCATTTTATGACAACAAAATAAAATAAAATAAAACAAAAAACTTTGCTTATGAAACCAAGAGACTTGCCCCATTTCTCATTCATATTCCATCAATTGTAGGTAAATGTTGTTGGATTTGCACTAGATCTCAATAATCCTAGTCTCTTGAGAGCATTTAAGGCAACAACCATTGTTACTTACGACCATAAGGAGGAGAGATCAGCCACACAACTAGGAAGCATAAAGAACCCTCCCAAGGAGGAGGCCCATGAGTTCATTTTCTCCAAGGAATACTCTACAGGTGCATGTAAATAACTTTCCATTGAGGTAATAAAGCACTTGTTCATTCTTTTTAAACCCATTTCACTAGTTTTTCTCTATTTTCTACCACTGTTTCTTTCTTGAATGAATAATTTCATTTAGAGCCAGGGTTTCTAGTTTAATTTCCCACATTTGTTTGCGATCTACATATAACCACTATATTTGTAGATCTGCTAACCCTTGTCACATATTTACACCAATAATGAAGGTTTCCTTGATTTTTTTTTGCGAAGGGTGGATATTAACTCCTATTTCAAAACCTTCGTCTCTCACCCCACCTATATATGTTCCACTTTAGTCTTGGGCATGATCCTCTCTTTATTCTCAAGCTAAGGCGAAGGGTAGAAGTGTGACCTCTCCCTCTACATGTCTCTTGCTCTGCCTTGCCCCAAATCTTGGTTAATTCATTTAGGGTGGAGGGTGGTGGAGGCGTTTACCTGATTCCTTTGAGGTGGATGGTAGATGATTTTATCTCTCCCTAATTTAGGTCTTTTTTTCCAATCCACCCCAAGACTTAGTCATTAATTTCCTTGGAGTGGAGGGTGCAAGTGTCTACCTCTCCCTCCCACCTGTCCTTTGCTACACCTTGTCCCACCCCAACCCTTGCCACTTTCCTTGGGGTGGACGACAGAAGGCAGAGGTATCTACCTCTCCATCCATAGTTTCTCAAGGTCTATCTTTGCCTTTACACTTCATGAAAATCCTTAAGGTGAACAATGAAAGGTAGAGGTAATTACCGCCTCTTATTGAGGCTTCCCAATTCCGACTAACCCCATACCTCAGTTGATTTGTTTTTAGGAAGGAGGGTGGAAGTAAATACCTCCCTTTCCATTTTGAACAATGATCAATCAATCATAAGTTGTATGCATGCTTATTCCATGGGTACATGAACCTTCAAGCTTTTCTTCATAGGCCACATCCAATCCATGATCCAAAATTGCTAAAGGATGGCATACCACTTGGTACCTCCTTTTAGAAAAATAAGTGAACTAGCTACCTTCATCAAAGATATAGTTGTAGCCACATTTTGGTCAACTATTAATAATTTTGCTATACCAATTGCATTGTCTATTTCAACCCAACTATATTTTCAATGTAGTAGCATGGTTGAAATAAAAGAAATCACAAGAAAAAAACCATTGTCATCTATATGAAGTGCAACTCATAAATCCTTCCTTTAGAACTCCAATAGGCTTCTCACATATGATCAAGGAAACATTTTGATAATGAAGTTGCAACACACAAACATTAGCCTCTTTGCCTCATCATTTTTGGTGTAATTTTTGTTGAAATTCCCAATTATCCAATGGCCTGGGTTGACCATTCTCTTGTCCATTTCGTCAATTCATTAATCCACGAATGATAAGAAATCCCATCAGATTTCAAGGCAAAAATGATTTATAACACTACAAGTTACACTTAGTGGGATTTGAACATGGAATTTTAAGTGACTATGCAATCTTATTGCAATATTCTTCCAAAAAAGGCCATGGTGCCTCTTTTCTTACCTAGAGTATATAACGTTATAGGATTTGACACTATAACTTTTTATTCTTCCATAGAATTTCATTCTAACACTTCTTCCAGAAGGACTTAGTGTTGATTTAGCCTTTGAATCCCAATGATTGGCTCGTCATCATGAACATTCATCTCAGTACCACGAGCATTCATCTCATCACCATGAGCATTCAACTAATCACCTTGGATGCTCATTACATATTTCCCTAATTCTAATTGAACCTTTTTGCCAAACAATTGGTATGAAACTGTGAATTCCTCCATTAAAATCACATTTTTCACCCATAATAGCCCAATATTGTACATTGAGATCTAACACCACTATGTAGCATACACATACCCATATCCCTTGGTTGTTGGGGCATTTCATTAAAATTTATTTTCTTCTTCCCAACACATATTTGTTTAATAGAATCCCAAATTCACTTAAGTAGCCCCCTGACTGATTTAATATTTTTTTCCCCCAAAAAGGTAACCTTTTAAAAGTATAAAATGTAAAGTTACTTTTTGAAAGTGTTTAGGATAGATGGTATCTAAGAGTGTAAATGACACTACCCTAAGAATATTAAACATAGAGCTTGATTGGTTTTAAAAGTAACTCTAACAACTTTACTTTCACCATACAGGGATATTAAAATATCAAAGCCAACCAAGCTATGAAAATTCATTTAGGAATCAAACATACTACACCTTGTTATAGAGGATATAGAGAAGATAAATACTACTACATGAAGTCGAGCAAAACATTATTGACGATGTAGGTAGAAGACTACACATTTCCTTGTCTCAATTGCTACAAACAATCCAACATGTCAATCAACTTCCTCTTTGGACAATTCATCTGCTAGTTTATAGAGTTCTCTATAAATATGAGTGTAAACATAGTTACTGACTTAATGAGAATTGTGACCTCAAAACGAGAACTCTAGCCCTAAAAACACATATTTTGGGGCCAAAAACAACAAAATCAACTCCTATCTCGAAAAGTGGTGCCACCAGTAGCACCTTCTTTTTTTCAAGGTTAAAATTACCACCTTTTGCAACCATGGCCTTAACAATGTCATAATGTTGTCGACAAAAACCTTAAAATCAACCCATGAATTGAAAAGTGGTGCTAATAGCAGCACCATTTTTATTTTCGAGGTCAAAACTATGACTTATTCGAAACCTTCAGGCTTGACAACTAGTACCTGTTGTAACCCTTGAGATGTTTTTGGCTAGGAAACTATGCTAAGGCATCCATTAGATTGATTGATTTGTTTTTAAGTAGATTTGTCCTAAAACAAAGTGTTTTTGTTGCTAATTCAGACCTGTATCTTTAGTCTTTGAATATTTAAAGATTTAAGATTAGAAGGAAAATCATTCTATGTTCCAGACAATTAAAACTTTAGAAGATGAGAGCATAATTTAGAGAAAACAAATTGAAAATTAAAATAATGTATCCTCTGATAAATATTACTTAACTTTCAACAAGAAGAAATGATGTTTGATTATGTATCTTAAAGTAGGATATAGTTTGAACAAAAGTAATACTTGTTTTTAATTCAAAAGGAATAATAAAATGTAAGCACATGTCTTCTTTATACTCACAGTATATTTGAAGAAATATGTAACTGTTAATGATACCTTTGCAACATTATGATGGTAGTTGTTGTATTAAGTCATCACAATCATGGCAGTAGATACATTTAAGAAGAATTTGCGAACATGAAAATAACACAAGAAGGGAGAGATCACATAATCTAAAACATAAAAGTTTGAATCTTCAAACTTGCAGAATTTTTATTAAGGCTTAAGTTCGGGCCAAAGAGCTCCCTTTTACATTGAGTTCTCATGAACATTTACACAAGTTAGTTTGAAACCAAAAATGGTTATTTGATCCTATTTCTTAGAATATTGAGATACATCAAAATCTTTGACTCCTTGAAAATAAGACAACTGGAGGAGTCAAATGCTAATTTTCTTGATCTTCTATGGTGGGTCATCCTACCAACAGTTGGAGGAAGAGATTCCAAGTCGCATCTGAAGGATAACTGAATGATTTCATTTGCATGAATGCAATGTCCAACTCGGTGTATCTTTCGTACATAGGGGTGTGTGAAAATAAGTTCTTTGTTTTCCAGAAAAGATAGAAGTCATCTATGAGTAGGTCAACAATGGTTTAACCTCTTAGAGTATTGACCATACTTTGAAACTTATCATCTTTTTCCATGGAAAAGAACAAGCTTTTTCTATAGTTTTCATATGACAATAACTTGCCATCTTTATCCCAAGTTGAAGGTAACCCCATCTCCACTAAATTCTCAAATTTGTTGGAAAAAGATTCAACATTCCTTTTCAATGTTAAGCATTCATTTTGAGCTTGTTGTATTATATTCCTCTTTGTGAAAATTCCTTCAGTTTCCATCACCATTGTTGTTCAATCATTAACACATTTGTTTGATAATGTCTGTCTAGAATTGGAATTCAAGAACTTTATGATTTGAGTGGCAACTTGGGGTTTTGCTCCTAATTCATGAAATGATTTATGGATTACATCACCTGCTTCATCTATCAACAACATTTCATCATCTGTTATTTTGAAATAATCCCAAAGCCTGGCTACTTCACCGATGATTTCATCCCAGATGAGATGTTTGGCTCCCATCAAATATAGTTTACCTAACAATTTACCCTTCATCTATTCCATATCAGTTAACATCTTGGCCTTTAGTTTCTGATATTCCGCAATAACTTTGTCTTTATCTTTGATCTCCTCTTTATGCTATGAGATTGTTTTCTTTGAGCTTACAATTTCAACACCTTTCAAATTCAGATATGATAATGCCCTTGATAGTCCAGCTGACGAATCCAATGTCTCTGCTGCTTTAATAGAAGAAAACCCTCCTTTTAAACTTTCAATATGTTTTTCATATATTTCCATCTGCTCTCCCATCTCAACCATTTTCTTCACAAGTTGATCTTTCTTTGCCTAGATTGCCTGTAGTTTTGGGGTATGTACATGGGCAATTCCTGGGATTTTAAGCTTTTGCTTCATAACTTGGATTTCTTTGTCGTTTGTTTTTATCAGTGCTTGAATGGATGCCTCATCTTTTAGATTAGCTTCGAGTTTTGTTATCCATTGTTCTATCTCTTCCACTCATATCTGTCTGGCCTTGGTAGCCAACTTTTCATTCTTTAACTGTGTCTTAAGCTTATCATTTATAGCTTGGAGTTTCTTGATTCCAAGATTAGATATCATGGCACATTTGTTTTGATGTTTGCACCTACCTTTCTAATTTCCACGAACTATTGAACTTGGTCTAATTGCTTTGATTGATCAATAGTTCTTGATTCTGTTTCACTTTGAGTTCCCACACTTTTGAGCTTTTCTGAAGATATTACCTCTACAATCACAGTAGGGTCCTTCTTCTTTGGCATTATTTCTTTAGGCAATTATGGATCTTCTTCTTCTTAGAGTACTTATAATTTCTGCTTTTTGGCTGATCCTTCTTCCCTCGTTTCTGAATTCTTTGAGGTAGACTCTGAAGTTTTCATTTTATATGTCTTCTCAAACTGATGTGGCATTTGTGTGATTGGAGAATTTGCTCACTAATCAAATGCTTTACCACGGATATGTAGAATGTTCTACACATCTTGCCAACTGTCTTGATTTTCCAATAGCTCCAATTGCTCTTTTGGCTGATGTTGATAAGGAATTTTCCCATGTGAGATTCTTTTTGATGAAATTGTGCCATGAGGGTCATAATTCCATGGTTCTCCCTATTGTAATCCCAAAGCTGAAAGCATCTTTGTTGTCACTAGCAGTGTTGATATGATGTTGACAATAAACGGACCTACCTCCTTATTCAATTTAAAATTTACCTTATATTTATTTGGCATAAAGTAAATTTCATAAGAGTTCAATGTTTGCCTAACATATTCAAGAGAAAAAAATCTTGGAGTGAAGAAAACATGCAAGTGAAAGGGTGAAAGTTGACAACCATAAACCCTGATTTTAGTATAATGTTCAAAGATATACTACTCTCCCACTCTTTTGTCTGGGCTTAGTTGTAAATGTTTTTTGCACTCATGAAATATTCTAGGAGGAACTTGATTGTGTATGATTTGGTAGGCTTTAGACATAAACTGATCAACATACTATGAAAATTTAACATTCAAAGGTTTCTTCACAATCACAAAAGTCTAGTGAGTAACTAAAGTTGGGTTACCAACATCATCTTCAACCTTTAGCCCTAGATGCATAAAATGAAAGGATTGTGTGAACAAAAAAAGATGAACTAGGTAAGACTGGTATATGAAGCTTCTAAGAGATTCAAATTCAAAAATTTGGTAGTGGATTTGATCTGCTAGGAATTGGGCATAATTAAATTTAGTGATGGGTTCGGTTGTAATTGGGCAGATTGAAACCATCATCCCCAACACAAACTCATCAATTGTTAAATCATCTTTTCCCCCCAATATCATAGAAATCACATAAATAATTTTTCGAGAAGTCTCGGGAAAGAGATTTGATTAAATGACAACATATCACCCGAAACATCAAGATTTGTACAGAGGTATCACTGTAACAAGGTAACCCTTTCTTTTGATTCCAATCCTTTGAAACAAATGGCTGCTACTAATTCATTTAGTGGTTCGCTATCGATATTCATTCACCATCTCATCATCTCGTTAATAGCCTGGGCAATTAATTCAATGAGAACCGATCCGGCTGTGGAAATTATGGCTCTCTTGGATGGGATGTAATTTGCAACACACCAAACTACAAACTCCGAGAAATGATATACCCAAGGTACTAAAAATTTGGTGAGGTTGGATTCCCATGCATAATAATGGTCCACCAAATCCCTGAAACCCTGGTTTTCCTGCTAGTATAACTCAAAGGGATCAAAAGACAAGAAAGGATCAAAAACATCCTTATCTTGGTCTAGAAGATATTCCTCTTTACAAACTCAATTTGTTGGACAATTGGTTGTCATTGATGTCAAACCTTGGAGAGTGATCTTAGAGATTGACGTAAACCCTTAAGAATTCCAGTAGCCCGGACGATGTGGTTTTGGTACCCAAATATGAATGAGGAATATGGACATGATGGAAAAAGTTAATGCAAGAAAGACACTCATAGATGGATAATACACATCGTCTTGGTTTCGATGCTATGTGGAACACCACGTAGTTCCTCCCGGTTAGGGAGATATGGATTTATGAAGTTGTAAGCCCTGAAGAAGTAGTCAAGAAGCCCCTAGTTGGTTACAAGTCCTTAATAAAAGGGTAAAGTTGTACTAGCAAGAAAACTCTAGAAGCCCTAAATTAAAGAGAGGAGTTACCTAACACAAGATTATAAGCACATCAAGAAGTCATTCACAAGTACACTCAGACAATTATTCATTGCTTATCTTTCTTGTGATTTAATGATATTTTGCTAAGGTTGTGACAACATACTTCTAAGGTAGCATAGGAAGGTCGAAGGAGAAAGTCCCGAGGTTGCATCAAACCCTAGTTTATGAGGTATCCGCGGGTTGCAGGTCAACAAAGCACAGATGTATGCGGGTTGTAGTGAAGGAAAGCATGGATCTACATAGGCTGTAGAAGAGAAAGTCACGTACATGTGAAAAGCTCATGGAATTTTGGAGTAGATTTTGGTACCAGGTCCCTCAAATGTGAAGGAAGGTTACATGTCAGCATCTCAGAGGTTCAGGTCAGCTACAAAGGTATTTGTATGGTTGTATACTTGTTTTGATGGTTACTTCTTGTCATGATATGGTGTATGCTTGAGGCATACTTGGTATGGTTGGTTTGGTATTTGGATATGGTATATCTTGGTTGCTTGGTAGAGTGAGGAGAACTTTTGAAGACAAAGGTTAGTAGAGTTAGAAAAGGCCTATAAATAGGGGGAGCAACCCTAATAGGAGGATTACCCTTTGCCATTGATTTCAAAGGGGGAGAGATAAAGAGCAAGGCATGGATATGGAGAGAAAGAAGCATGCAAACAGTGGGCGTGATGGTCACAGGGGGAGCATGAGCATAAGGCTTGCCATGCCTAAGTGTTTCCATCAATGCCAAAGGGGGAGATTGTTTGACAACCGGTTGTCATTGATGTCAACCCTTGGAGAGTGATCTTACAGATTAATGTCAACCCTTGAAGAATTTTGGTAGCTCCGACGGTGTGGTTTTGGTACCGAAATATGAATGAGGAATATGGACATGATGGACATAGTAAATGTAGGAAAGACACTCATAGATGGATAATACTCATCGTCCTGGTTCTGATGCTATGTGGAACGCCACGCAGTTCCTCATGGTTAGGGAGATACGACTTTGTGAAGTTGTAAGCCCCAAAGAAGTGGTCAAGAATCCCCTATTTGGTTACAAGTCCTTAATGAAAGGGCAAAGTTGTAGTAACAAGAAAACCCTAGAAGCCCTAAATTAAGGAGAGGAGTTACCTAGCACAAGTACACTCACACACTTATTCATTGCTTATATTTCTTGTGATCTAGTGATCTTTTGCTAAGGTTGTGACAACATATTTATGAGGTAGCATAGGAAGGTTGAAGGATAAGTCTCGAGGTTGCAGCAAACCCTAGTTTCTGAAGTATCTGCAGTTTACAAGTCAATTGTGCGTGAATGTACACGGGTTGTAGTGAAGGAAAGCGTGGAAATACACGGGTTGTAGAAGAGAAAGTCACGTACATTTGAAAAGCTCATGGAATTTTGAGTAGATGTTGGTACCAGGTCCCTGAAGTCTGAAGGAAGGTTACAGGTCAACATTTTAGAGGTTTGGGTCAACTACAAAGGTATTGGTATAGTTGTATACTTGTTTTGATGGTTATTTCTTGTCATGATATGGTGTATGCTTGAGGCATACTTGGTATGGTTGGTTTGGTATTTGGATATGGTATATCTTGGTTGCTTGGTAGGGTGAGGAGCACTCTTATATCTAGTTCAACACATGACATGGGTCTTATGGTTCTTATCTTTGAGTTGATTGTATATGGTTGAGGTATATTCATGTTGTATGGTAGGTCACGCATGAGTGGCATGCATTGGCTCCTTGAGATACTTCATTGATGATATGGTACATATCTGCCTATGGTTGATGATATGGTATATGGCATAGGTTGTACATGGTTGATGCTTTAGTTCATGATTCATTATTCATTGTTGATGTATCTTTTGGTTCATGATTGATGCTCTAGTTCATGATTCACTATTCATTGTTGATGCATCTTTTGGTTCATGATTGATGCATGAGATAGTATGTATATTGGTATACACTTGATGCATGGTATGGTACATGTTTAGTTGGTTGAAGAGAATATATAGGTTGATGTGACAGTGACAAAGACAGTGACAGAGACAGAGTGACAGTGATAGTGGCAGAGTTTGAGATAGCGACAATTGGTCTACATTTATATTAGAGGGCGGTTGGACGGGGCAAGGATAGGTGGTTGTAGCCAGATAACACAGGGGGTTGTGACCTCCTTCTGGTTGGAGCCAGAGAATTTAGGGATTTCTAATTTCCTTCAGGTTGGAGCATGAGAATAGGGGGTTGGAGCCTCCTTTCAGTTGTAGTTGGAAAATCAAAAGTTGGTGCTTCCAGTGAATGTATTCTTTTGATATATAAGAAAATCATTTTGTAGTTTTATCCCATTTGGGTTTCCACGTAAATTATGGTGTACTATGTATCTATTATGATGTGATGTTGTTTATGATTATACTGATGATGATATATTGAATGATAATGATAAACTGTTAAATATTGCTGAAGAATAAATTGTGGTTAAAATTACTATAATTGTTCATTACTAATTCACCCCCCCTCTCAGTAATCCAACAATTGGTATCACAACAAGTCCTTCAGAAAGAAGTCTAACCACTGGAAGGAGATCATGGACTATGCTATGATTGGGGTACCACAGTTTGACGGTCAGAACTATGAATTATTGAGTAGACGAATGAAAACATATGTACAAGCACATGGATTCGATGTTTGGCGAGCAGTAGTAGATGGATACAAAGCACCGGCCACTCCCCCGACAGATAAGTATGGAAAGAAACTTGAAGACAATGATTCTAGAGCTAAAAATGTTATCCTAAATGGTTTGACTGAATCAATATACTCCAAAGTTGTGCATTGTGAATCTGCAAAATAAATTTGGGACAAACTGAAGAATATCTATGAATGAGATGCCAAAGTTAAAGGAGCCAGACTTCAAAGTTTTAGAGTCAAGTTCAAACAATTGAAGACGAAGGAAGATGAAAAAATTGCTTCCTACTTTCTACGAGTTGATGAGACAGTCAATGCCATCAAGGGTTTGGGAGAAGAAATGAAGGGAAAGGTACCGATCTCTCTACCTATGAGATATGATCCGAAGATTTTATCCCTAGAAGAAAGAGCATATCTAGACACCTTGAACATGGATGAGCTACACATGATACTCATAGCTTACAAAATGAGGATAGAGAAATACAATCTAGTCATGAAAGAAGCATCATTCAAGGCATCAAAGAAGATAAAGAAGAAATATAAAAAAAATGCAAAGTCAGATTGTAGTTGCGATGATGATTCATAGGAAGATGAAGAGGTGGCTAACTTCGTCAGAAGGTTGAAAACTGGAATCGACAAATACAAATGTAAGTTTCCATTGATTTGTTTTAATTGTAAGTTTTCATTAGAACAAAAAACCCTGATGATATTGTATTCATCCATTTTTTCAAGAATTCCTTTCCCTTTTAGAAAATTTGACGCCTTCAATGAGAGCCGAGATGTATCTTCCCCAAATAATAGTTTCTTTAATTCAGACACAAAATCATTATATACTTCATAGAAATGGTTTCCAACCCTCTATCTCCACAAATGTTGATACCACATGGTCACAGGGTCCACTTTTGTGTTTACCCTTCTGACAATATTTAAAATCTTAAAAGTATGACAATAGGTGATAACAAATATCAAATAGGATGACATATAAAATTTCTTCTTAGTCTTGAAATTTGTCAGTTGTGTAGTAATCTCATTTGAAATAATCTTCGCCCAGTCAAAGTTTGCGTTTTTGTAAACCGTGAAATGCAATAGATACAATGCCAATCGAGGAATGGTTTCTGTAAATCCCTGGCCAATAATTCGAGCAAATAACCATACAATTAACTGGGCTTGACCCTGGTTTAATTTCAATTAAGTGTTCAATTCTTCTTTGTGGAGGTAATTCTATGGGGAGGTCTTGAAACACCTTTTTGTATTTTTGAATTAGGTCTTGGATTTCTGAATTTTTGGAGTCTTGTTCTGGTTCTTGTATTCCCATGTGGTAGCATTGGATAAAATAGGTAGTTGCTCCTTTCCGAATCATTTTTTCCATCTGTTGAGATGATATAACTTGTGTTTGGGGGGGTTGAAAACCGTATAATTTATAATTCTGCCCCTGCCATTTGAATTTGATAAAATGCTCTTGGTGATTGACCGAGTAGGTGCCTAAGGTTTGCAACCATTGGACTCCTAAAACTACGTCTACTCCTCCCAGTGGTACGGTGTAAAATTCGGATTCTAGATTGAAATCTCGAATTTGGAGTTTCACCTTATGGCATTTTCCTACATTTTCAATTTTTTTCCCATCTGCGACCATCACTTTCATGTCTGGTACTGGATATACAAACAATTTAAGGTTCCTTGCGATATTGATATCGATAACATTGTGGGTACTTCCTGTGTCGATTAATACTGTGACGTTATCTTTTTTTATGTGTCCTTTTAATTTTAAAGTTTGTGGTTGACTGATGCCTGTGATGGCTGCTAATGATATTCCACGTGTGTCATTATCTACGAGATCTGACATGTCATTTTGATTGTTTCCCATTTCTTTTGTAACTGATTCTTCTGTGTCTGATTCCTCGATATTTTCTGCTTGACAAGTGTATAATTTTTTTGACTTATCTTCTGTGTGACATCTGTGTCTTGGGTCCCATTTTTCACCACAGCATTTACATTTACCTTCTCTTATTCTTTGGTAATCCCGACTTCTTCTATCTTCTCGTAAGTTGGGTGGTATATATTTGTCAGTCTCTGTGTTTGTGTTCTGGTTTATGTTTCTTCTTGAATAAAACTTGCCAAATCTTGATTGA
>ML809336.1:20641-57799 GCA_009831015.1 Picea engelmannii
AAAAAGCAACTTCTTTTCTCAGGAAAAGTTCTTCTTCCTTCTCTCTTCAGGAACTCAGGCCACTGTGACCCCTCTAAAGGCAATAGATAGGTTTACATCATTAACGATCATAGGGATGACGAAAATAATGTGTAACAGATACCTCATCTTTGAAAGGCTTGATGCGGTGCGACAGTCGACACTGTTGACTGACGCGGAGATCACTTCCTTGGTGGAGCCATCCAATGGTGTAGGGTTGTGGGTGCATCGTTGTCAGCAGGGCCAAGCGCTTGATCACCTCTGCTGAGATGAGGTTCTTCTGGCTATCGCTATCAACGATGAAGTGCAGCGGGGTGCCTTTTACTCACATCTGTGAATGGAATAGGCACTCGCCTTCTTCTGTCTTATCTGGTTCACCAGGCTAGAGCTTGGTGGTAGAAACAGTGGCAATGGGTTCTGCGTTAATAATTTGTCTTCCCCTTTTTGGTTCTAACTCAAAGTCAGAACCCAAATTTTATTCAGAGGCTTTCACTTCGGCCACCAATGACTGCTTTGAGCGACAATCAATAGTGTTATGCCAAGGGCTCTTATGGAAGTCGCACCACTTCCCGGTATCTTTCTTTGTCTTTTCGATATCATTCTTTGATTGAGGCTTGGACTGGTTGTCTTGATACTGTCCATCTTTTCTCTATCCTTTGTTATGTGGGTTGGGGCCTCCCTTTCCTGGCTTTTGCTGTGAGGGGTTCCTAGGCCCAACTTGTCTCGTATTTTATTTGAACTTCCACTTGATTTTTATGACATATCGGTAGGTCGCACCCAAGGACGAGATGTCTAGAAATTCCATTTCAATCTGGATATATCTATGCAAAGCACCGCGATACTTCAACACCAGATGTCGCTCTGAATATTTGATACCCAGCTTGGTGCGCAAGGTATGGAAGATATTTGTGAACTCTGGCACTGCTTGGTCTCTTTCTTGCCGCAATGTGGTCCATTTGATATACAAGTCGTCATAACTTTCGACAGGGTAGTACTGTTCTGTAATATCATCCCTGAAGGATTCCCAGGTGGTCGCGACTGTAAATAATGAGGGTTCCTCTGTTTCCTTTTGCTCACATAAATTTTCCCACCAATCTTTGACATGGGGAATGACTTTGAGGAGCGCAAAAGTAATCTTTTCTCTATTCGCAAAGTTATCGACAAAAAATACAATTCTAGTAGATTTAAACACTTGTCTACAACATCTGCGTCTATCTGACCTTAAAATATAGGAATATCGAAGATGATTTGTACCTTGAAGGGGGCAACGCCTCCGCTCAAGGAAGATGCGTCGCATGTTGGTAGCCGCCAAAGGATTTGTGTGAAACTATCCATCATCTCGTTCCTTTGTTCCATGAGGGCTTCCTTGAGCAACATTTTGAAAGGATCTCCCATCCCTTCATATTTATTTTCTCTTACCATGAGAGGTCGCTTGGGCGTGCGAGAGATTTTGTCCTCAAGAGAAACAAGCTCGAGACCCAATTATTTGTACCCTTACCTTGTTGGGGACATGCATTAAGACAACAAGGAGAAGACCGCTCTGATACCACTGATCTAGATTTTATGAGAAGAACGAAATGAATACATATTATTAAAATATGCTTAACACAGAATAACAAAGATACAATAAAATTGGTTTTCTATTCAATAAGGAAATAAGATGAAACTGTAAAATACAACGGAAAACAAGCTTGTTGGAATAGTGGTGGCTTATCTCTGAGAAGATATGTGACGGTTGTGCTCATTCGCAAGAATATGATTACAATGAGGCTCTAAAGGCCTTTTAACAACAAACAAGAATATAAAAAACCCTAGACATCCAAAAACCTAACCCTAGGAGATGAAGTGCAAAAAGTCATGTGGGCCCCGTTTGGGTAAGTTAGTACACCAACTTCCCGGGGTCATAACTTTTGCATACGATCTCCATTTTAGGCGCACGATAGCCCATTGGAAAGGTGTAACTGAGAAGAATGATTTTCTACTAACCCGGGTAAAATACCTAGACATTCACATGGTCCTCAAATCCCCAAAAAACGTCGTTTAGGGCCTTAAAACGACCCCAAAAGTTTGAACCCGAAAAACTACCGAAGCAATGGTCTCCATTGCGTTGAGTTCCCCCATCAAATGAGGAAATTTCTACTGAATTTGGCCCTGGGTTAGCCACTTGCCTTGGTGCAGGAGCTTCCCTCTTATGATGACTTGATAAAGCTGGATCCTTTGTTGTCAAGTGCCCTTGATTTGTGTGTCCACAATATGATCATTGGATGCATGCTGCATGCAGTCAGGGTTGAGCTCTATTCGTGTCAACTTCTCTGCTATCTCTGAGGTTTCCAATAATGGTGGGAAATATAGTCGAAGGAGAGCCACGTTGAAGACTAGGTGCCAACTAAGGAAAGGGGGAAAGTTGAGCTCAAAAGCATTGTCACCCACAACCTTGGTGATGGTGTACGACCCATAATGGAGTGGGCGGAGCTTCCGATGGGGCCCTGTAAGGCGTTCTTTCTGCAAGTGCAACCAAACTTTGTCACCCACTTGAAACATATGTGGCACCCGATGTTGATCATGACACTGCTTGTACTTGGCATTAGACCTCTATATAATATATTGAACCTATTGGTGGATGTGCTGGATCCGCTCAATTAACCGGGTGGATTTATCAGCTTCTGGTGGAGTAGGGAACGAGTCAGTCGAGGTGGTTGCCAGGGGTAGTGCAACATCAATGGGGCCCAATGGTTGGAATGAAAACCCCACCTGAAAGGGGCTGTGTCCAATCGAGCTATGCAGGCCTCGGGGTTAGCTATGCTCGACATAGGGAAGACACTCATCCCATGTCGGGAGGTGTTTTGAATTGTACATGCGCATGATATGTACGATGATTCGATTGACAACCTCAAATTGGCCATCTATCTGGGGGTGGAAGGCAGTGGATTTGGTGAGCTTGGTATCCAACAGTGACCAGAGGCTTGACCATAATGTGCCGAGGAACCGACTATCACGGTTTAAGATAATGGTTTGTGGGATCCCAAAATGTACCCATACTCATTCAAAGAAGAGCTTGGCAGTGGATTCTACTGTGATGTTCTTCTTGCAGGTAACTAGAATCACCATCTTGGAAAAGCGATCAACAACCAAAAAAATACAGTCATTTACCCTCTTGGTGGACGGGAGGCCCGACATGTAGTCCATAGAGATGGATTCCCACGACTTGTCAGGAGCAGGCATAGGGGTGTACAGACCCTATTTCTTAGTGGTCAATTTGGAAATAATGCAGGTGGTGTAGGACCTGATATACTTGCCGACATCCTGTCGAAATTTCAACCAATAGAAATGTTTCTGCAACAATGCCACTATCTTTTCGATGCCAAAGTGTCTTTCCACCTGACTACAGTGAGCTTCCCAAATCAGCTTCGCGCGCTCGCTCGATGGAACACAGAGATGGCCCAGATGGCACAATAGCCCATCCCGAAGATGGAAATTAGTGACAACTGAGTTGGTGCCCATCATTTATTAGGTGGTGGAGAAGTCAGGCTCTGTCTCGTAGAGGTGGGGCCATCTAGAGGTCTCATGGCCATAAGAGTCTAGCACCGTGGTGAGTGCCGCGACTGGAGGTCGGCTGAGGAAATCAAAAACTCGGTTGGTACTTCATGTTTTATACTTGATGTTGAGGTGGAACTTTTGTAAGTACGTGGACCACTTATGATGGTAGTCATTCTGCAATTTACCTTGGGTCTGCATGAACTGTAGTGGCTTGTGATCAGTGTGGATGACTGTCTCCTTGCCAAGAATGTAATGTATCCACTGGCGGCATGTTTGCACAATGTATTACATTTCTTTGTCATAAGTAGGGTAATTACAAACAACATCTGATAATGTCTCACTATGATATTCCATGGGGTGGCCGTGTTGAGTGAGAACAATGCCCACAACATAGTCCGAAGCATCTGTCTCGATCTCAAAGGGATGTTACAGGTCTGGTAATGAAAGTACTATGGATGAGCACAAATGATTCTTCAAGTCATTGAAGGCTTGTTGTTGGGACATGCCCCACACAAATTTTTCCTTACCGCCACCCCTCGTTACTTGGCTGAGGGCCCATGCGATATGAGAGAATCCCAACACGAACCTGTGATAGAAATTGATGAGGCCCAAGAAGCTCTGAAGTTCAGTGAGTGCGGTTGGGGCTAGCCAGTCACGAATGACCTGGATCTTGGCTGGATCCACATGCACACCATGCTGATCAAAGATGTAGCCTAAGTAAGGGATCTTGTCCATGCGGAAGGAGCATTTTCCCAAGTTTGCATATAGTTTGTGCTGTTGTAGGATGTGCAAAAACTACTGAATATTGTGCAAGTGTTCCAGCCAAGTCTTGTTGTAGATGAGGATGTCATCCAGATACATCACTACAAAATTATTGGTGAAAGGTCATAGGATATTGTCCATCATCCTCATAAAAGTTGTTGGACCATTTGTCAAACCAAAGGGCATGACCAACCATTCAAAAAGACCTTATTTTGAATTGAAGGTGATCTTCCATTCTATTCTATTGGGACATGGTGGTAGCCATACTTTAGATCAATCTTACTGAAGTATTTGGACCTCGTGATTTGATCAAGGAGGTCATCGATTTGGGGAATTGGGTACTGGTTTCAGATTGTGATTTTATTCATGGCCCGGTAATCAAGACAGAGTCACCAGGTCTCGTATTTCTTCTACACCAGAATGATTGGGCTCCCACAAGGCGATGAGCTAGGACGGATGTGCCGCTTTTGTAGCAGTTCTTGGATCTGCCTCTTGATCTCCTCATTTTCTAATAGAGAGTAATGATAGACTAGCCCATTAGGTAGAAGTGCGCCTGGGGCAAATCGATGGAATGCTTGACCTGGCAGTGTAGAGGTACCCCGATAGGAGAGGAGAAGATATCTAAGTATTCTTCCAGGACCTTATCCACTTGCTTCTGTTGTGTGGAGAGATCGGATGCGGATGACCTGGACGTGGCTGCGATTTTTCGGTAACTCTGAGAGTGAATCAAGAAGAAGAAAAATTTTCCAGTCTGAGAGATGACCTTCCTGAATTGCTTGGCATAGATCAAGGAAATAACACTAGGAGGGACTGCCTCGGGTATCCTATACAATTTCCTATTCAAAGTAATAATAACACTACGAGGCCTAGACTCATATACAACATGATTTTTCCATAAATAAGGTTGGCCCAAAAGAACATTACAAAATTTGAGAGGAACAACATCACGCAATACCTTATCTTTGAAAGGCTCGATGCCGTACGATAGTCGACATTGTTGGCTGACGCGAAGATCGCTTCCTTGGTGGAGCCATCCAATGGTGTAGGGTTGTGGGTGCGGTGTTGTCGGCAGGGCCAAGCACTTGACGACCTTTGCTGAGATGAGGTTATTTTGGCTACCACTATCAATGATGAAGTGTAGAGGGGTGCGTTTTACCCACATCCATGAATGGAAGAGGCACTCGCCTTCTTCTAGCTCATCTGGTTCACCAGACTGGAGCTTGGTGGTAACAATGGTGGAACTGGGTTCCACATCAATGATCTGTCTTCCCCTTTCTGGTTCTGAATCAGATTCAGAAGCAACATCTGATTCAGAGTCTTTCACTTCATCCACCAGCGACTACTTTGAGCGACAATCAATAGTGTTATGCGAAGGACTGTTATGGAAGTCCCACCACTGTCCGGTACCTTTCTTTGTCTTTCCGGTGTCCTTCTTTGCTTGCAGCTTGGACTGGTTGTCCTGACACTGTCCATATTTTCTCTATCCTTTTTTATGTGGGTTGGGGTTGCCCTTTCTTGGATTTTGCTGTGAGGGGTTCCCAGGCCCAAATTTCTGCATCTTTTGTTTGAGCTTCTGCTTGATTTTGACGGCATATCTGTAGGCTGTGCCCAAGGACGAGATGTCTAGAAATTCCATTTTCATTTGGATGTATCTATGCAGAGCAACACGATACTTGAGAAACATATGTCACTCTGAATATTTGATACCCATCTTGGTGTGCAAGGTATGGAAGATATTTGTGAACTATGACACTGCTTGGTCTCTTTCTCGCAACAATGTGGTCCATTTGGTATAAAAATCATCATAATTTTCGACAGGGTATTATTGTTCCCTAATAGTATCCTTGAAGGATTCCTAGGTGGTCGTGACTGTAAATAATGAGGGTTCCTCTATTTCCTTTTTCTCACATAAATTTTTCCACCAATCTTTGACATGTGGAACGAGTTTGAGGAGCACAAAAGTAATCTTTTCTCTATTCAAAAAATTATGGACAGAAAAATACCCTTCTAGTAGATTCAACCACTTGTCTAAAACATCTGTGTCTATATGACCTTAAAATATAGGAATATCAAGTTGATTTGTACCTTGAAGGGGGCGACGCCTTCACTCGAGGAAGATGCGTCGCCTATTGGTAACCGATGAAGGATTTGCGTGAAACTATCCATCATCTCGTTCCGCTGTTGCGTGAGGGATTCCTTGAGAATTTTTTTGAAAGGATCTCTTGTCCCTTCATATTTATTTTCTCCTGCCATGAGAGGTCGCTTGGGCATGCGAGAGCTTTTGTCCTCAAGAGAAACAAGCTCGAGACCCAATTCTCTGTACCTTGACCTCGTTGGGGACATGCATTAAGATGACAAGGAGCAGACCGCTCTGATGCCACTGATCCGGATTTTATGAGCAGAAGGAAATGAATACATATTATTAAAATATGCTTAACACAAAATAATAGAGATACAATAAAACTAGTTTTCTATTCAATAAGGAAATAAGCTGAAAATGTAAAATTCAACGGAAAACAAGCTTGCTGGAATGGTGGCAGCTTATCTCTGAGAAGAGATGTGATGGATGTGCTCATTCGCAAGAAGATGATTACAATGAGGCTCTGAAGGCATTTTTACAATAAACAAGAATGTCAAAAACTCTAGACATCTAAAAACCTAACCCTAGGAGATGAAGCACCAAAAGTCATGTGGGCCCCGTTTGGGTAAGTTAGTACACTACCTTTCTAGGGTCGTAACTTTTGCATACGATCTCCATTTTAGGCACACGATAGCCCGTTGGAAAGGTCTAACCGAGAAGAAGGATTTTTTACTGGCCCAAGTCATTGTTAATAACATTTATCTTGGCCCCAAATCCCCAAAAAACATCATTTAGGGACACAAAACGACCTCAAAAGTTTGGAACTTGAAAAACTGCCGAAAAACTACGAAGGTAGAAAACTGTTTTTCGAGCCAGTGGAATAGGTGGGTGGCCACCGGTATGCACATGGATAAATCATCCCTCCTTTGGAAGCAATGGTGTCCATTGTATTGAGTTCCCCCATCAAATGAGGAAATTTCTGTTGAATTTGGCCACGGGTGAGCCATTTGCCTTGGTGCAGGAGTTGCCCTACTTTGACAACTCGATAAAGCTGGATCCTTTGTCATTGAGTTCCATTGATTTGTGTGTCCACAATATGATCATTGGATTCCTATTACATGCAGTCAATGTTGATCTCTGTTGGTGTCAACTGCTCTGCTATCTCTGAGGTGTCCAATAATGGTGGAAAATATGGTCGAAGGAGAGCCACATTGAAGACTGGGTGTAGGCCAAGGAAAGGGGGAATGTTGAGCTCAAAAGAATTATTACCCACAACCTTGGTGATGGTGCAAGGCCTATAACAGAGTGGGCAGATTTTTCTATGGGGCCCTGTAAGGCGTTCTTTCTGCAAGTGCAACCAAACTTTGTCGCCCGCCTGAAACTTATGTGACACCCGATGTTTATCATGATGCTACTTGTACTTGGCATTATACTTCTGTAGAGTATCTTGAACCTATTGGCGGATGTGATGGATCCTCTCAATGAACCAGGTGGCTTTGTTAGCTTCTGGTGGAGTAGGGGACAAGTCGGTCGAGGTGGTCACTAGGGGTAGTGTAACATCCATGGGGCCCAATGGTTGGAATTCCAACCCCACCTGAAAGGGGCTGTGGCCAGTCGAGCTATGAAGGGCTTGGTTGTAGCTATGCTGGACATAGGGAAGACTCTCATCCCATGTGCGGGGGTGTTTTTAATTGTACATGCACATGACATGTACGCTCATCTAATTGATGACCTCAGTTTGGCCATCTGTTTGGGGATTTGGAAGGCAATGGATTTGTTGAGCTTGATATCCAGCAGTGAACAGAGGATCGACCAGAATGTGCTGAGGAAATGACTGTTACGGTATGAGATAATGGTTTGTGGGATCCCAAAATGTACCCATACTCGTTCAAATAAGAGCTTGGCAATGGATTCTGTTGTGATGTTCTTCTTGCAGGTGGCTAGAATTTCCATCTTGGAAAAGCGATCGACAACCACAAAAATACAGTCATTTCCCCTCTTGGTGGATGGGAGGCTCAACATGTAGTCCATTGAGATGGATTCCCATAGCCTGTCAGGAGTAGGCAGAGGGGTGTACAAGACCGTTCTTAGTGGTTGGTTTGGCAATAGTGCATGCAGTGTAGGACCTGATATACTTGCCGTCATCTTGTCGAAGTTTCGACCAGTAGAAATGTTTCTGCAACACTGCCACTGTATTTTTGACGCCAAAATGTTCTGCCACCTGACTATAGTGAGCTTCCCAATTCAGCTTCGCACGCTCACTTGATGGAACACAAAGATGGCTGAGATGACACAACAACCCATCCTGAAGATGGAAATTAGCGACCACTAAGTTGGCGCCCAACAATTGTTAGGTGGTGGAGAAGTCATGCTTTGTCTCATAGAGTTGGGGCCATCCGAAGGTCTCATGGTCGCAAGAGTCTAGCACCGTGGTGAGTGCTACGACTGGAGGTTGGTTGAGGCAATCAACAACTATATTGGTACTTCCTTTTTTATACTTGATGTTGAGGTGGAACTGTTGTAAATACGTGGACCACTTCTGATGGCAATCATTTTGCAACTTGCCTTGGGTCTGCATGAACTGTAGTGGCTTGTGATCAGTGTGGATGACTGTCTCCTTCCCAAGAATATTATGCCTCCACTAGCGGTAGGCTTGCACAATGGAGTACATTTCTTTTTCATAAGTAGGGTACTTATAGACAACATCTGATAGTGTCTCACTATGATATGCCATGGGGTGGTCGTGTTGAGTGAGAATGGTGCGCACAACATAGTCTGAAGCATCTGTCTCGATCTCAAAGTGATGTTGGAGGTCGGGTAATGAAATTACTGGGGATGAGCACACACGCTTCTTCAAGTCACACGAGGCTTGTTTTTGGGACATGTCCCACACAAATTTTTCTTTACCGCCACCCTTGGTTACTTAGTTGAGGGCCCATGTGATATGAGGGAATCCCAACACAAACCTGTGATAGAAATTGACGAGGCCCAAGAAGCTCCGAAGTTCAGTGAGTGTGGTTGGGGATGGCTAGTCACGGATGACCTGGATTTTCACTGGATCAACATGCATGCCATGCTGCTGAATGATGTAGCCTAAGTAATGGACCCTGTCGATGCCGAAGGAGCATTTTTCCAAGTTTGCATATAGTTTATGCTGTCGCAGGGTGTGCAGAACCTGCTGAATATGCTACAAGTGTTCCACCCAAGTATTGTTGTAGACGAGGATGTCATCCAGATACACCACTACAAAAGTATTTTGAAAGGTCATAGGATATTGTCCATCATCCTCATAAATTTTGCTGGAGCATTTGTCAAACCAAAGGGCATGACCAACCATTCAAAAACACCTTCTTTTGACTTGAAGACATTCTTCCATACATCTGTTTGTTCTATTGGGACCTAGTGCTAGCCAGACTTCAAAACAATCTTACTGAAGTATTTGGCCATTGTGAGCTGATCAAGGAGGTCGTCCATTCTAGGAATTGGGTACCAGTTCCAGACTGTGATTTTATTTAGAGCCCGGTAATCAATGTAGAGTCGCCAGGTCTCGTGTTTCTTCTGCACCAGAACGATTAGGCTCCCAAAAAACGATGAGCTGGGATGGATGTGCCCCTTGTGGAGTAGTTCTTGGATCTGCCTATAGATCTCCTTGTTTTCTAACAGAGAGCGACTATAGACTCACCTATTGGGTAGCAGTGTACCTGGGGTAATATTGATGGGATGCTTGACTTGGTAGTGTAGAGGTACCCCAGTATGATAGGAGAAGATATCTGAGTATTCTTCCACGACCTTATCCACTTGTTTCTGTTGTGTGGATATATCAGCCACAAAGGCCGTGGATGTGGCTATTATATTTCGCTCACTATGAGAGCGAATCATGAAGAAGACAAATTTCCCGGTTTGAGAGATGACCTTCGTGCATTGCTTGGCAGAGATCAAGGAAATAACACTAGGAGGGACTGGCTCGGGTATATTGTACAATTTCCTGTTCAAAGTAATAATAACACTACAAGGCCTAGACTCATATACAACATGACATTTCCATAAATAAGGTCGGCCCAAAAGAACATTACAAACTTCAAGATGAGCAACATCACACAATACCTCATCTTTGAAAGGCTTGATGCGGTACGACAGTTGACACTGTTGGCTGATGCGAAGATCGCTTCCTTGGCGTTGCCATCCAACGGTGTAAGGTTGTGGGTGCGGTGTTTTCAGCAGGGCCATGTGCTTGACGACCTTTGCTGAGATGTGGTTCTTCTAGCTACCGCTATCAATAATGAAGTTAAACATGGTGCCTTTTACCCACATCTGTGAATGGAAGATGCACTTGCCTTTTTCTGGCTCATCTGGTTCACTAGGCTGGAGCTTGGTGCTTGCAACAGTGGCATTGGGTTCCACGTCAGTGATTTGTCTTCCCCTTTCTAGTTTTGACTCAGAGTCAAAACCCTTATTTGATTCAGAGGCTTTCACTTCGACCACCAGTGACTGCTTTTAGCGACAATCAATAGTGTTATGCCAAGGGCTCTTATGGAAGTCGTACCACTTCCCGGTATCTTTATTTGTCTTTCCGGTGTCCTTCTTTTCTTGTGGCTTGGACTGGTTTTTGTGATACTGTCCATTTTTTCTCTATCCTTTTTTATGTGGGTTGGGGCCACCCTTTCCTAGCTTTTGCTGTGAGGGGTTGCCAGGTCCAAATTGCCGCGTCTTTTGTTTGAGCTTCTACTCGATTTTGACAACATATCGGTAGGCTGCGCCCAAGGACGAGATGTCTAGAAATTCTATTTTGGTCTGGATGTATCTATGCAGAGCTTCACGATACTCGAGCACCAGATGTCGCTTCAAATATTTGATACCCAACTTGGTGAGCAAGGTATGGAAAATATTTGTGAACTCTGGCACTGCTTGGTCTCTTTCTTGCCACAATGTGGTCCATTTGGCATACAAGTCATCATAACTTTCGACAGGGTAGCATTGTTCCTTAATAGCATCGCTGAAGGATTCCTAGGTGGTCGCGACTGTAAATAATGAGAATTCCTCTGTTTCCTTTTGCTCACAAAATTTTTCCCACCAATCTTTTACATGATGAATGACTTTGAGGAGCGTAAAAGTAATCTTTTCTGTATTTGAAAAGTTATGGACAAAAAAATACCCTTCTAGTAGATTCAACCACTTGTCTACAACATCTGCATCTATCTGACCTTCAAATATAGGAATATCAAATTTGATTTGTACCTTGAAGGGGGCGGTGCCTCCGCTTGAGGAAGATGCGTCGTTTGATGGTATTCGCCGAAGGATTTGCCCGAAACTATCCGTCATCTCATTCCTCTGTTTCGTGAGTGCTTCCTCAAGAAACATTTTGAAAGGATCTCTTGGCCCTTCATCTTTCTTTTCTCCTTCCATGATAGGTCACTTGGGTGTGCAAGAGCTTTTGTCCTCAAGAGAAACAAGATCGAGGCCCAATTCTTTGTAGCCTGACCTCGTTAGGGACATGCATTAAGACGACAAGGAGTAGACCGCTCTGATACCATTGATCCAGATTTTATGAGGAGAATAAAATGAATACAGATTATTAAAAGATGCTTAACACAGAATAACAGAGATACAGTAAAACTAGTTTTCCATTCAATAAGGAAATAAGATGAAACTGTAAGGTGCAGCGAAAAATAAGCTTGCTGGAATGGTGTCGGCTTATCTCTGAGAAGAGATGTGATGACTGCGCTCATTCACAAGAAGATGATTACAATGAGGCTCTGAAGGCCTTTTTACAATAAACAAGAATGTCAAAAACCCTATATATCCATAAGCCTAACCCTAGGAGATGAAACTTCAAAAGTCGCGTGGGCCCTGCTTGGGTAAGTTAGTACACCAACTTCCCGGGGTCGTAAATTTTGAACACGATCTTCGTTTTAGGCGCTCGATATCTTGTTGCAAAGGTCTAATCGAGAAGAACGATTTTCAATTGTCCCATGTTTTTTCTTCTGACATTCACCTAGGCCCCAAATCCCCAAAAAACGTCGTTTAGGGCGTCAAAACGGCCTCGAAAGTTTGGAACCCGAAAAATTGCCGAAAAACTACCAAGGTGGAAAACAGTCTTTCGATCCAGTGGAATAGGTGGGTGGGCACCAATATCCACTTGGACAAATCCTCCCTCCTCAGGAAGAAATGGTATCCATTGCATTGAGTTCCCCCATAAGATTAAGAAATTTCTGTTGAATTTGGCCTTGGGTGAGCCACTTGCCTTGGTGCAGGAGCTACCCTATTTTGATGACTCAATAAAGCTGGATCCTTTGCTCTTGAGTGCCCTTGGTTTGTGTGTCTACAATCCTATCATTGGATGCATGTTGCATGCAGTCAGGGTTGAGCTCTGTTGGTGTCAACTACTCTGCTATCTCTGAGATGTCCAATAATGGTGGGAAATATATTTGAAGGAGAGCCATGTTTAAGACTGGGTGTAGGCCAAGGAAAGGGGGAATGTAGATCTCAAAAGCATTGTCACCCACAAACTTGGTGATGGTGTATGACCCATAATGGAGTGGGAAGAGCTTCCGATGGGGCCCTGTAAGACGTTGTTTCTGCAAGTGCAACCAAACTTTGTCGCCTACGTGAAACTTATGTGGCACCCGATGTTGATCATGGCGCTACTTGTACTTGGCATTAGACTTCTGTAGAGTATATTGAACCTGTTGGTATATGTGTTGGATCCTCTTAATGAACCGGGTGGTTTTATCAGCTTCTGGTGGAGCAGGGGACGAGTCGACCGAAGTATTTGCTAGGGGTAGTGCAACATCCATGGGGCCCAATGGTTGGAATCCCAACCCCACCTGAAATGGGCTGTGGCAAGTCGAGCTATGTAGGGATCGGTGGTAGATATGTTGGACATAGGGAAGACTCTCATCCCATGTGCGGGGGTGTTTTGAATTGTACATGCGCAGGATATGTACGATCATCTGATTGACGACCTCAGTTTGACCATCTGTCTGGGGATGGAAGGTAGTGGATTTGGTGAGCTTGGTATCCAACAATGACCAGAGGCTTGACCAGAATGTGCTAAGGAGCCAACTATCACGGTCTGAGATAATAGTTTGTGGGATCCCAAAATGTACCCATACTCATTCAAAGAAGAGCTTGGCAGTGGCTTCTACTATGATGTTCTTCTTGTAGGCGGCTAGAATCACCATCTTGGAAAATTGATCAAGAACCACAAAAATACAGTCATTTACCTTCTTGGTGGATGGGAGGCCCGACATGTAGTAAATTGAGATGGATTACCATGACCTGTCAGAAGTAGGTAGAGGGGTGTATAGGCCTTATTTCTTAGTGGTCGGTTTGGAAATAGCGTAGGTGGTGCATGACCTGATATACTTTTCGACATCCTGTTGAAGTTTCGACCAGTAGAAATGTTTCTGCAACACTGCCACTGTGTTTTCGACGCCAAAGTGTCCTGCCACCTGACTATAGTGAGCTTCCCCAATCAGCTTCGGGCGCTCACTTGATGGAATGCAGAGATGACCCATACGACATAACAACCCATCCCGAAGATGGAAATTAGTGACCGCTGAGTTGGCGCCCAACATTTGGTAGGTGGTGGAGAAGTCTGGGTCTGTCTCATAGAGGTGGGGCCATCCGGAGGTCTTGTGGCCGTAAGAGTCTAGCACTGTGGTGAGTGCCATGATTAGAGGTCAGTTGAGGCAATTAAAGACTCAATTGGTAGTTCCCGTTTTATACTTGATGTTGAGGTGGAACTATTCTAAGTCCGTGGAGAACTTCTAATGGCAGTCATTCCACAATTTGCATTGGGTCTGCACGAACTATAGTGGCTTGTGATTGGTGTGGATGACTATCTCCTTCCCAACAATGTAATGTCTCCACTGGAAACAAGCTTGCAAAATGGAGTACATTTATTTGTCGTAATTAGGGTACTTACGAACAACATCTTATAATTTCTCACTATGATATTCCACAGGGTGGTCGTGTTGAGTGAGAACGACGCCCACAACATAGTCTATAACATCTGTCTCGATCTCAAAGGGATGTTGTAGGTATGGTAATGAAAGTACTAGGGATGAGCACAAACGATTCTTCAAGTCATCGAAGGCTTGTTGTTGGGACAGGCCCCACACAAATTTTTCCTTACAGCCACCCCTGGTTACTTGGCTGAGGGTCCATGCGATATGAGAGAATCCCAACATGAACCTGGGATAGAAATTGGCGAGGTCCAAGAAGCTCTAAAGTTCAGTTAGTGTGGTTGGGGTTGACCAGTCACAGATGAGATGGATCTTGGCTGGATCCACATGCACACCATGATGATCAACAATGTAACCTAAGTAATGGACCTTGTCCATTCCGAAAGAGCATTTTCCCAAGTTTTCATATAGTTTGTGATGCCGCAGGGTGTGCAAAACTTGTCGAATATGCTGCAAGTGTTCCACCCAAGTCTTGTTGTAGATGAGGATGTCATCTAGATACACCACTGCAAAAGTATTGGTGAAGGGTCATAGGATATCGTCCATCATCCTCATAAAAGTTATTGGAACATTTTTCAAACCAAAGGGCATGATCAACCATTCAAAAAGACCTTCTTTTGAATTGAAGGCGATCTTCCATACATCTGTCTATTCTATTGGGACCTGGTGGTAGCCAGACTTCAAATCAATTTATTGAAGTATTTGGCCCCCGTGAGATGATCAAGGAGGTTGTCGATTTGGGGAATTAGGTACCTGTTTTAGACTGTGATTTTATTCAGAGCCCGGTAATCAATGCAGAGTCGCCAGGTCTCGTCTTTCTTCTGCACCAGCACGATTGGGCTCCCACAAGGCGATGAGATGGGATGAATATGCCCCTTGTGTATCAATTCTTGGATCTTCCTCTTGATCTCCTCGTTTTCTAACAGAGAGCGATGATAGAATATCCCATTGGGTAGCGGTGCGCCTGGGGTTAGATCAATGGGATGCTTGACCTGACAGTGCAAAGGTACCCCGGTAGGAGAGGATAATATATCTGAGTATTCTTCCACGACCTTATCCACCTGCTTCTGTTTTGTAGAGAGATTGAATGCGGAGGCCCTGGATGTGGCTACGATCTTTTGCTCACTCTAAGAGTGAATCACGAAGAAGAAAAATTTCTCGGTCTGAGAGATGACCTTCCCGCATTGCTTGGTAGAGATTAAGGAAATAACAATAGGAGGGACTGCCTCGGGTATCATGTACTATCTCATGTTCAAAGTAATAATAACACTACAAGGCCTAGACTCATATACAACATGACATTTCAATCAATAAGGTTGGCCCAAAATAACATTACAAACTTTGAGAGGAGCAACATCACACAATACCTCATCTTTGAAAGGCTTGATGACATACGACAGTCGACACTGTTAGCTAATGCAAAGATCACTATTTTGGCGGAGCCATCCAATGGTGTAGGGTTGTGGGTGCGGTGTTGTTGGTAAGGCCAGACACTTGACGACCTCTGCTGAGATTAGGTTCTTCTGGCTACCACTATCAATGATGAAGTGCAGTGGGGTGCCTTTTATCCACATCTGTGAATGGAATAGGCGCTCATCTAGTTCAGCTAGCTAGAGCTTGGTGGTAGAAAAGGTGGCACTGTGTTCCGCATCAATGATCCATTTTCCCCTTTCTGGTTTTGACTTAGATTCAAAACCCACATCCGATTCAGAGGCTTTCACTTCAGCCACTAGCGATTGCTTTGAGCAACAATCGACAATGTTATGCCAAGGTCTCTTATGGAAGTCACACCACTTCCCGGTACCTTTATTTGTCTCTTTGGTGTCCTTCTTTGCTTGCAGCTTGGACTGGTTATCCTAATACTATCCATATTTTCTCTATCCTTTGTTATGTGGGTTGAGGCCACCATTTCTTGTATTTTGTTGTGAGGGGTTCCCAGGCCCAAATTTCTGCGTCTTTTGTTTGAGCTTCTGCTCGATTTTGACGACATATCAATAGGTCGCGACGAAGGAAGAGATGTACATAAATTCCATTTTGGTTTGGATGTAGCTATGCAGTGCACCACGATACTTGAGCACCAGATGTCATTCTGAATCTTTGATACCCAACTGTGCGCAAGGTATGGAAGATATTTGTGAACTCTGGCACTGCTTGGTCTCTTTCTTGTCGCAGTGTGGTCCATTTGGTATATAAGTCGTCATAACTTATGACAGTGTAGTATTGTTCTGTAATAACATCCCTGAAAGATTCCCTGGTGGTCGTGACTGTAAACAATGAGGGTTTCTTTGTTTCCTTTTGCTCACAGAAAGTTTCCCACCAATCTTTGACATGGGGAACGACTTTGAGGAGTGCAAAATTAATCTTTTCTCTATTCGAAAAGTTATGGACAAAAAAATACCCTTCTAGTAGATTCAACCACTTGTCTACAACATCTGCGTCTATATGACATTCAAATATAGGAATATCGAAGTTGATTTGTACCTTGAAGGTGGCGGCGCCTCCGCTCGAGGAAGATGCGTCGCCTGTTGGTAGCCACTGAAGGATTTGCCTGAAACTATCCATCATCTCGTTCCTCTGTTATGTGATAGATTCCTCAAGAAACATTTTGAAAGGATCTCCTGTCCCTTCATCTTTCGTTTCTCCTTCCATGAGAGTTATCTTGGGCATGCAAGAGCTTTTGTCCTCAAGAGAAACAAGCTCTAGACCCAATTCTTTGTACCCTGACCTCGTTGGGGACATGCATTAAGACAACAAGGAGAAGACCACTCTGATACCACTGATCCAGATTTTATGAGAAGAAGGAAATGAATACAGATTATTAAAATATGCTTAACACAAAATAACAGAGACACAATAAAACTGGATTTCTATTCAATAAGGAAATAAGCTGAAACTGTAAAATGTAGTGGAAAACAAGCTTACTGGAATGGTGGTGGCTTATCTCTGAGAAGAGATGTGACGAATGTGCTCATTAAAAAGAAGATGATTACAATGAGGCTTTGAAGGCCTTTTTACAATAAACAGAAATGTCAAAAACCCTATACATCCAAACACATAACCCTAGGAGATAAAGTGCCAAAAGTCATGTGGGCCCCGTTTGGGTAAGTTAGTACACCAACTTTCCGGGGTCATAACTTTTTCATATGATATTTGTTTTAGGCGCACGATATCTTGTTGGAAAGGTATAACTGAGAAGAACGATTTTCGAATGGCCCAGGTCAATATTTGTAACACTCATCTTGGCCCCAAATCGCCAAAAAACGTCGTTTAGGGCCTGAAAATGGCCCTGGAAGTTTGGAACCCGAGAAACTGCCGAAAAACTACCAAGGTGGAAAATTGTTTTTCGAGCCAATGGAATAGGTGGGTGGCCACCGATATCCACCTAGATCAATCCTCCATCCTTAGGAAAAAATGGTCTCCATTGCATTGAGTTCCCCCATCAAATGATGATACTTCTGCTGAATTTGGGCTTGGGTGAGCCACTTGCCTTGGTGCAGGAGATACCCTGCTTTGACGACTCGATAAAGATGGATCCTTTGCTGTCGAGTGCCCTTGATTTGTGTGTCCACAATATGATCATTGGATGCATGTTTCATGCAGTTAGGGTCGAGTTGTGTTGGTGTCAACTGCTCTGCTATCTTTGAGGTGTTCAATAATGGTGGGAAATATGGTCGAAGGAGAGACACGGTGAGGACTGGGTGCAAGCTAAGCAATGGGGGAATGTTGAGCTCAAAATAATTGTCACCCAAAACCTTGGTTATGGTGTACGACCCATAACGGAGTGAGCGGAGATTCCGATGGGGCCCTGTAAGGTGTTCTTTTTGCAAGTGCAACCAAACTTTGTCGCCCACCTGAAACTTATGTGGCACCCGATGTTGATCTTGGCGCTGCTTGTACTTGGCATTAGACTTCTATAGAATATCTTGAAACTATTAGAGGATGTGTTGGATCCGCTCAATGAACCAAGTGTCTTTGTTTGCTTCTGGTGGAGCAAGGGACGAGTCAACCGAGGTGGTCGCCAGGAGTAGTGAAACATGGATGGGGCCCAATGGTTGGAATCCCAACCCCATATCAAAGGGGCCGTGGCCAGTCGAGCTATGCAGGGCTCGGTTGTAGCTATGCTGGACATAGGGAAGACTCTCATCCCATGTGCAGGGGTGTTTTGAATTTTACATGCACATGATATGTGCGATTGTCAGATTGATGACCTTAGTTTGGCCATCTGTCTGGGGGTGGAAGGCAGTGGATTTGGTGAGCTTGGTATCCAACATTGACCAGAGGCTCAACTAGAATGTGTTGAGGAACCGACATTCACGGTATGAGATAATGGTTTGTGGGATCCCAAAATGTACCCATACTCGTTCAAAGAAGAGCTTGGTAGTGGCTTTTACTGTGATGTTCTTCTTGCATGTGGCTATAATCGCCATCTTGGAAAAGCGATCAACAACCACAAAAATTCAATCATTTACCCTCTTGGCGGATGTGAGGCCCAACATGTAGTCCATTGAGATGGATTCCCACAACCTGTCAGGAGTAGGTAGAGGGGTGTACATGCCCTATTTCTTAGTGCTCGATTTGGCAATAATGCAGACGGTGGAGGACCTGATATACTTGTCGATATCCTGTCAAAGTTTCGGCCAATAGAAATGTTTCTACAACACTGCCATTGTCTTTTCGTCACCAAAGTGTCCTGCCACCCGACTATAGTGAGCTTCCCAAATCAGCTTTGCGTGCTCACTTGATGGAATGCAGAGATGGCCCAAGTGACACAACAACCCATCTTGAAGATGGAAATTCGTGACCACTGAGTTGGCACCCAACATTTGGTAGGTGGTGGAGAAGTAAAGGTCTATCTCATAGAGGTGGGGCCATCCAAAGGTCTCGTGGCCGCAAGAGTCTAGGACCGTGGTGAGTGCTGTGACTAGAGGTCGATTGAGGCAATCAACAACTCGGTTGGTACTTCCCATTTTGTACTTGATGTTGAGGTGAAACTGTTGTAAGTACATGGACCACTTCAGATTGCAGTCATTTTGTTATTTGCCTTGGGTTTGCATGAACTGTAGTGGCTTGTGATCAACGTGGATGACTGTCTCCTTCCCAAGAATGTAATGTCTCCACTGGCGGAAGGGTTGCATAATGGAGTACAATTCTTTTTCGTAAATAGGGTACTTACAGACAACATCTGATAGCTTTTCACTATGATATGCCATGGGGTGGCCGCGTTGAGTGAGAATGGCTCCCACAATACAATCTGAAGCATTTGTCTCGATCTCAAAGGAATGCTGCAGGTCCGGTAATGAAAGTACTGGGGATGAGCACAAACTCTTCTTCAAGTCATCGAAGGCTTGTTGTTGGGACATGCCCCACACAAATTTTTCCTTACCGCCACCCCTGGTTACTTGGCTAAGGGCCCATGCGATATGAGAGAATCCCAACACGAACCTGCGATATAAATTGGCGAGGCCCAAGAAGCTCCAAAGTTCAATGATTGTGGTTGGGGCTGGCTAGTCAAGGATGACCTGGATCTTGGATGGATCCACATGCACACCATGCTGATCAACGATGTAGCCTAAGTAATGGACCCTGTCCATGCCGAAGAGCATTTTTCCAAGTTTTCATATAGTTTGTGCGACCACAGGGTGTGCAAAACCTACCGAATATGCTGGAAGTGTTCCATCCAAGTCTTGTTGTAGATGAGGATGTCATCCAGATACACCATTACAAAAGTATTGGTGAAAGGTCATAGGATATCGTCCATCATCCTCATAAAAGTTGCTGGAGCATTTGTCAAACCAAAGGGCATGACCAACCATTCAAAAAGACTTTCTTTTAACTTGTAGACAGTCTTCCATACATGTGTTTGTTCTATTGGGACCTGGTGGTATCCAAACTTCAGATCAATCTTACTGAAGTATTTGTCCCCCGTGAGTTGATCAAGGAGGTGATCGATTCGAGGAATCGGGTACCGGTTTCAGACTGTGATTTTATTCAGTGCCTGGTAATCAATGCAGAGTCACGAGGTCCCCTCTTTCTTCTGCACCAACACGATTGGGTTCCCACAAGGCTATGAGAAATGATGGATGTGGCCCTTGTGGATCAGTTCTTGGATCTGCTTCTTGATCTCCTCATTTTCTAATAGAGAGCGACAATAGTGATCCAAAAAGATCTTTTAAATACTATGGTTGAATTTTAAAACATGTGTTCATTAACCATTTAGGAATTTGATGAAAGATGAAGAATTAATGATGAAACATGACAGCCATATAAAATATACAGATCTTGAAATAATCACAAAGAAGCATCAAACCATAACAACATAATTTTTTAACAGAGTTTGGCAATCTCGCCTACGTCTCCAGGCCTTTGTCTCAGTGGGTGAGGCTTTCTTGTTTCTGTTTAAAGCTTCAAAAGTACATCATAAAAGTGCCATAAGGGTTACAACCTGCTCTGGCTATGTTCTGATAGATCTCAAGAACCCAACAAAACTGATGACACTAAAAACGGATGAACGATGCTCCCAGAAATGGCCTGCAAAGTGGCTCTCCTCAATGGCTTCCCTGCATAAAAATGGCTTTGGCTCTTCAATTCTTCATCGTTTCCCTATTATGAACCCCATTTTGGTTGCCAAGAACCTATGGTTTATATAGGCTCGAAGTTTACAACAAACTTCCAACTCCCCCCCCAAGATCTGGCCTCAAAAAGAGCTCTAGATCCCCCAATATTGGCCAAAATATCTCAAAACTGTTGAAAAACTCAAATAAAATCATAATATATTGTAAAAAAAATCCACTTTTGGGATAATATAGGGTGTAGCCCCCTATTCGCGGGACCTCGGTCGCATGCATGCCTCCATGTGGCCTTATGCTGAGTGTTTGGCGCTTAAACTCGTTGTAACCCATAGCCTCTAGCCCCTGGTCAAGTGCCTTGGTCGGTGGGCTAGCCCAATTGACTGGGCACCAACCCAACTCATCCAGACGCTAGTTATTGGAGGCTCTGAGCATATGGTATATGCTCACAATTGGGGGTTAGGCTCATAAAATTCGTGCCAAACAAATAAGCAGGGGCCGTATGTGGTAAAATCATATGGTGTGTGCCGGGGTTGGGGATAGGCCCCAACCCCTTACTCTACCCGGATTACCAATCATTCAATCTTAAATATAAGTTTTGAACATAGAGGGTTAAGAAACAAAGTGGGCAGGCTGGTAGCCCAGCCCTGCCAAGTCGTTCGCCTAGACCGAAGGTCACAGGTTCAATTCCCATAGAGTCCATAACAATTTTTCCAACCAATAAACTGACCAATGGAGGGGTGCCACATGGAATCCCAAGAATGGGCCACGTGGCACCATGTTGCTCACCTGATAAAATGCCAGATTCCAAACTAGGATTCGTCCACGTCTGCACCTACACAATCAGTGCACTTGCCTCGTTAGTCAACTACCACGTGTCAAAATTTGACTCGTCCACCTGTTCGGCTACGTGTCTACCCTATCAACATCCAACACATATGCCATGTCACTGTACATCCGTACGACTTGTATAGTCAGTTACCACATCAACATTGTATAGACTGTACAATTAACATTTTTTTTGCTTGTTTGATGAAATGAACAGAACGCGATATCTTTCGCATACATCGTCCGTTTGAGCTCGTTCAAGTTGCGTTGGGTTCATATCGACGAGGCCTACACACATTAGTTTTTAAGCCATTATGAGCACTTTTATTTTTAGGCCTTCCTGGCCCCATTTTGGTTCCTGGATCCATTCTGGATCACACCTCCCCACTAAAGACTTTTTGGTCCTCCAAAAGGTTACAAATATGATTTTACTTATTACATACTCATAAGGATAAAACAAAACACCATGTTGTACAAAATGATGTTATAATAGGTCATCATTACAACATGTGTGATTACATTAATGGAAGCAAAATACAATGAAGATGTGTCATCCACTTTTGGAAAAACAAAGTGAATTGTTTCTTTCCTTCATTTTGTTCCTCTTGCTTCGCTGGTACTGCCTCTTCCTTTGTGAGTACATGCACAATCATTTTGTCCTTATTTGGACGAAGGTCCGGATTAAGCTTCCAACATTTAGCCTTTTGATGTCCACCCTTGTTGCAATAAGTGCAGTGGTTTTTCGACATCCAAACTTGTTTTCCCTTCTCTTTCTTCCGTTGCAGAGTTGAATCTTTATGTCGTGTCTCCTCCCTGGTCGACATAAATTTCCTATAGAAATATTGTCTCTTCCAACACTTGGCCACACAATTCTTGGGTGAATGAAAAAATGTACAAGGATACATATTCCACAAGTTTTGGATTATATGATTATGCCTTTTATAATAAAAAAGAGAGTTGGAACAACCGTGACCATTATACCTTTCTTGCTTATCTTCACTTTTCTTTGGAGATGAATTGCATTCACTATCACCATCAAGGAGTGATACATCTTCACCTTTCGTGAATTGTTCCCGTAATGACTTAGGTTGGTCATTTGAAGCATCACTTGCTTGCAATGGTTTGAAGCATTCTCCAATCTCCTCTTCATCATATCCCAATCCTAAATAGCGAGGTCTTTCTACAACCTCTATGGTATTAACAATACCTTGACCCTTATTTCCAAGGCCCTTTCCTTCGTAACCCATCTTGGTTAACAATTTCAAACCTATACCTATTGTATGTTTTTCAAATTCACCAAAAGAACCATCTTGATGGGAACAATGCGAAATTAATGAATGACTTCCACTGCATACCTCATAGATGATTTCCGAATTGGGTGTAGAAGGAAATTCCTTCTATTCTTCTTCGCTTTTGTCGTTCTTTGAATATTTCCCTTGAACCGATCTCTTTCGTTCCAAGTAATCTTCATACAACACTTTCACCATCTTTTCCATGGCAAAGAGAGTATTTCAAAACTCTTTCTCATCTTGAAAAAGTCCCGCTTTAGATGCCATTTTCTCACTTTGAGATGTCCACCTTCTTGATCCAATCTTAGGATTATCTTCAAAAATCTCGCCTTCACCACGACTAAGATTTTCCCTGGTAATCATGCAAACTCAAAAACCAACTGTCATCTAGCTTTGATACCACTTGATCCGAAAAGGTCTTTTAAAGACAATGGTTGAGTTTTAAAACATGTGTTCATCAACCATTTAGGAATTTGATGAAAGAGGAAGAATTAATGATGAAACATGGAAGCCATATAAAATATATATATCTAGAAATAATCTCAAAGAAACATCAAACCATAACAACAAAAGTTGTTAATGGAGTTCGACAATCTCGCCTACGTCTCCGGGGCTTTGTCTTAGTGGGTGAGGCTTTCTTATTTTTGTTCAAAGCTTCAAACGTACATCATAAAAGTTCCATAAGGGTTACAAAACTATATTTCTATGTTCTTCTAGATCTCAAGAACCCAACAAAACTGACGACACTGAAAACGGATGAACGAACCTCCCAGAAATGGCCTGCAAAGTTGCTCTCCTCAATGGCTTCCCTGCATAAAAATGGCTTTGGCTCTTCAATTCTTCATCGTTTCCCTATTCTAAACCCCCTTTAGGCTACCAAGAACCTCTGGTTTATATAGGCTTGAATTTGGCAACAAAATTCCAACTTCCCCCCAAGATCTGGCCTCAAAAAGAGCTCCAGATCCCCCAATATTGGCCAAAATCTCTCAAAATTGCTGAAAAAATCAAATAAAATCATAATATATAGTAAAAAAAACCCACTTTTGGGCTAATATAGGGCACAATCCCCTATTCGCAGGCCCTTGTTCACATGCGTGCCTCTATGTGGCCTTATGTTGAGTGCTTGGCGCTTAAACACATTGTAACCCATAGCCTTTAGCCCCTGGTCAAGCACCTTGGTCGGTGGGCTAGCCTGACCGATCGGGCGCTAACCCCACTCAATCGCGCACTAGTTATTTGAGGCTTCGAGTCATATGGTATATTCCCGTGATCAAGGGCTAGGCTTATAACATTCACGCCAAACAAATATGCAAGGGTTGTATGTGGTACAATCATATGGTGTGCGTCGGGGCTAGGGCTAGGCTCCAACCCTTTACTCTACTCGGATTACCAACCATTCAACATTAAATATAAGTTTTGAACATAAACGGTTAATAAAAAAAGTGGGTGGGTTGGTAGCCTAGCCTTGCCAAGCCATTCGCCCAGATCAGAGGTCACAGGTTCAATTCCCATAGAGTCCATCACAATTTTTCCAACCAATAAACTGACCAATGGAGGGATTCCATGTGGCAACCCAAGACTGGGCCACGTGGCACCATGCTATTCACCTGATAAAATTACACGTGTCAAAATAGGATTCATCCACGTCTGCACCTACCCAGTCAGCGCACCTGTCTCGTCAGTCAACGCAGCTGCCTCATCAGTCAGCTACCACGTGTCTGTACGGACCTTGCCACGTGTCATCCTTGCAGTGGTTCCACGTGCCACAATTTGAATCGTCCACATGTTCGGCTACATGTCTGTCTATTCCACATCTAGCACATCTTCCACGTCACTATACAACTATACGGATTGTACAATCAACTACCATGTCAACACTGTACAAACTGTACAATAAACATTTTTTTTTGCATGTTTGACGAAACGAACATAATGTGATATCTTTCTCATACTATGTTCGTTTGAGCCCGTTCAAGTTGCATTTGGTTTGTATCGATGAGGCCTACGCACACGTCCATTTTGAATCCATCCTGAGCACATTGATTTTTAGGCCTTCCTAGACCCATTTTGGTTCCTGGATCCATTCCAGATTAGATAGATTGGCCCATTGGGTAGCGATGCACCTGGAGTCAGATCGATGGGATGCTTGACCTGGTAGTGCAAAGGTACCCCGGTAGGAGAGGAGAAGATATCTGAGTATTCTTCCATGACCTTATCCACTTTCTTCTGTTGTGTGGAGGGATCGACCGCAGAGGCCCTGGATGTGGCTGTGATCTTTCGCTCACTATGAGAGCGAATTACGAAGAAGACAAATTTCCCAGTCTAAGAGATGACCTTCCTGCATTGCTTGGTAGAGATCAAGGAAATAACACTAGGAGGGACTGCCTCGGGTATACTATACAATTTTCTGTTCAAAGTAATACTAACACTACGAGGCCTAGACTCATATACAACATGACGTTTCCATAAATAAAGTTGTCCCAAAATAAAATTACAAACTTCGAGAGGATAAACATCACACAATACCTCATCTTTGAAAGGTTTGATTCCGTACGACAGTCGACACTGTTGGTTGATGCGGATATTGCTTCCTTGGCGGAGCTATCCAATGGTGTAGGGTTGTGGGTGTGACGTTGTCACCAGGTCCATGCGCTTGACGACCTCTGCTGAGATGAGGTTATTATGGATACCGCTATCAATGATGAAGTGAAACAGGGTGCCTTTTACCCACATCTGTGAATGGACGAGGCGTTGGCCTTCTTCTGGCTCGTCTGGTTCACCAGGATGGAGTTTGCTGGTAGAAACAATGGCATTGGGTTCTGCGTCAATGATCTGTCTTCCCCTTTCTGGTTCTGACTCAGACTGAGAACCCGCATCTGATTCAGAGGCTTTCACTTTGGCCACCAGTGACTGCTTTGAGTGACAATCAGCAGTGTTATGCCAAGGGCTCTTATGGAAGTCACACCTCTTCCCAATATCTTTCTTTATCTTTTCGGTGTCCTTCTTTGCTTGTGGCTTGGACTGGTTGTCCTAATACTTCCCATCTTTTCTATATCCCTTGTTATGTGGGTTGGGTCCGCCCTTTCCTGGCTTTTTATGTGAGGGGTTCCCAGGCCCAAATTGTCGCGTCTTTTGTTTGAGCTTCTGCTCGATTTTGACAACATATCGATAGGCCGTGCCTAAGGACGAGATGTCCAGAAATTTCATTTCGGTATGGATGTATCTATGTAGAGCACTGTGATACTTTAGCACCATATGTCGCTTTGAATCATTGATACAGAGCTTGGTGTGCAAGGTATAGAAGATATTTGTGAACTCTGGCACTGCTTGGTCTCTTTCTCGCCGCAGTGTGGTCCATTTGGTATACAAGTCATCATAACTTTCGACAGAGTAATATTGTTCCTTAATAGCATCCCTGAAGGATTCCCAGGTGGCCTCGACTGTAAATAATGAGGGTTCCTCTGTTTCCTTTTTCTGAGAGAAATTTTCCCACCAATCTTTGACATGGGGAACGACTTTGAGGAATGCAAAAGTAATATTTTCTCTATTTGAAAAGTTATGGACAAAAAAATAACCTTCTAGTAGATGCAACCACTTGTCTACAACATCTGCATCTATATAACCTTCAAATATAGGAATATCAAAGTTGATTTGTACCTTGAAGGGGGCGGCGCCTCCGCTCGAGGAAGATGCGTCGCCTCTTGGTAGCTACCGAAGGATTTGTGCTAAACTATCCATCATCTCATTCCTTTGTTGCATGAGGGATTCCTCAAGCAACATTTTGAAAGGATCTCCTATCCCTTCATATTTATTTTCTCCTGCCATGAGAGGTCACTTGGGCATGCGAGAGCTTTTGTCGTCAAGAGAAACAAGCTCGAGACTCAATTCTTTGTACATTGACCTCGTTGGGGACATGCATTAAGACGACAAAGAGCAGACCACTCTGATACCACCGATCCAGATTTTATGAGAAAAATGAAATGAATACATATTATTAAAATATTCTTAACACAGAATATCAGAGATACAATAAAACTAGATTTCTATTCAATAAGGAAATAAGCCGAAACTGTAAAATAGAGCGAAAAACAAGCTTGCTGGAATGGTGGCGACTTATCTCTGAGAAGAGATGTGACGATTGTGCTCATTCACAAGAAGATGATTACAATGATGCTCTGAAGGCCTTTTTATAATAAATAGGAATGTCAAAAACCCTAGACATCCAAAAACCTAATCCTAGGAGATGAAGTGCCAAAAGTCATGTGGGCCTTGTTTGGGTAAGTTAGTACACCAACTTCCCGAGGTCGTAACTTTTGCATACGATCTCTGTTTTAGGTGCACAATGGACTGTTGGAAAGGTCTAACCGAGAAGAACGATCTTCGAATGGCTCAGGTTAGTGTATTTGATAAACACATGGGCCCCAAATCTCCAAAAAACGTCGTTTAGGGTCTCAAATCGACCCCATAAGTTTGGAACTCAAAAAACTGTCGAAAAACTACCAAGGTGAAAAACTATTTTTCAAGCCAGTGGAATAGGTGGGTGGCCACTGATATCCAATTGGATAAATTCTCCCTCTTTAGGAATAAATGGTCTCCATTGCGTTGAGTTCCCCCATCAAATGAGGAAATTTCTGCTGAATTTGGCCATGGGCGAGCCATTTGCCTTGGTGCAGGAGCTGCCCTACTTTTACGACTCGATAAAGCTGTATCCTTTGCTGTCGAGTGCCCTTGATTTGAGTGTCCATAATATGATCATTGGATGCCTATTGCATGTAGTCAAGGTTGAGCTCTATTGGTGTCAACTACTCTGCTATCTCGGAGGTGTCCAATAATGGTGGGAAATATGGTCGAAGGAGAGCCATGTTGAAGACTGGGTGCAGGCCAAGGAAAGGCGGAATGCTGAGCTCAAAAGCATTGTCACCCACAACCTTGGTGATGGTGTACGACCCATAACAAAGTGGGCAGAGCTTTTGATGGGGCTCTGTAAGGAGTTTTTTCTTCAAGTGCAACCAAACTTTTTCTCCCACCTGAAACTTATGTGGCACCCGATGTTGATCATGGCGTTGCTTGTACTTGGCATTAGAATTTTATAGAATATCTTGAACCTGTTGGCGGATGTGCTGGATCTGCTCAATGAACTGGGTGGATTTTTTATCTTCTAGTGGAGCATGGGATGAGTCGACCGAGGTGGTCAGAAAGGGTAGTGCAACATCCATGGGGCCCAATGGTTCGAATCCCAACCCCACCTGAAAGGGGTTGTGGCCAGTTGAGCTTTGAAGGGCTCGGTTGTATCTATGTTGGACATAGGGAAGACTCTCATTCCATGTGCGGGGGTGTTTTTAATTGTACATGCGCAGGATATGTACAAACTTCTGATTGACGACCTCAGTTTGGCCATATGTATGGGGGTGGAAGGCAATGGATTTGGTGAGCTTGGTATCCAGCAGTGGCCAGAGGATTGACCATAATGTGCTGAGGAACTGACTGTCACAGTATGAGATAATGGTTTGTGGGATCCCACAATGTACCCATACTCGTTCAAATAAGAGCTTGGCAGTGGCTTCTGCTGTGATGTTCTTCTTGCAAGGGGTTAGAATCACCATCTTGGTAAAGTGATCAACAAACACAAAAATACAGTCATTTCCCCTCTTGGTGGATGGGAGGCCCAACATGTAGTCCATTGAGATGGATTCCCATGACCTATCAGGAGTAGGCAAAGGGGTGGACATGCCCTATTTCTTAGTGGACGATTTGGAAATAACACATGTGGTGCAGGACTTGATATACTTTCTGACATCCTGTCGAAGTTTCGTCGAGTAGAAATGTTTTTGCAGCACTGCCACTGTCTTTTCGACGCCAAAGTGTCTTGCCACCCGACTATAGTATGCTTCCCAAATTAGCTTTGTGCACTCGCTTGATGGAACACATATATGGACCAGATGGCACAACGACCTGTCCTGAAGATGGAAATAAATGACAACTGAGTTGACGCCCAACATTTGGTAGGTGGTGGAGAAGTAAGGGTCTGTCTCGTAGAGGTGGGGCCATTCGGAGGTCTCGTGACCGCAAGAGTCTAGCACCGTGGGGAGTTCCATGACTGGAGGTCGGATGAGGTAATCAAGAACTCAATTGGTACTTCCTGTTTTATCCTTGATGTTGAAGTGGAACTGTTGTAAGTACGTGGACCACTTCTGATGGTAGTCATTCTGCAATTTGACTTGGGTTTGCATGAACTGTAGTGGCTTGTGATTAGTGTGGATGACTGTCTCCTTCCAAAGAATGTAATTTCTCCATTGGTGGCAGGCTTGCACAATGGAGTACATTTCTTTGTCATAAGTAGGGTATGTACAAACAACATCTGATAGTGTCTCACTATGATATGCCATGGGGTGGCTGTGTTGAGTGAGAACAATGCCCACAACATAGTCTGAAGCATCTGTCTCGATCCCAAAGGGATGTTGCAGGTCCAGTAATGAAAGTACTGAGGATGAGCACAAGCGTTTCTTCAAGTCATCGAGGGCTTGTTGTTGGGACATGCCCCACTAAAATTTTTCCTTACCGCCACCACTCGTTATGTGGCTGAGGGCCCATGCGATATGAGAGAATCCCAACACGAAACTGTGATAGAAATTGGCGAGGCCCAAGAAGATCCGAATTCCAGTGAGTGTGGTTGGGGCTGGCCAGTCACGGATGACCTAGATCTTGGTTGGATCCACATGCACACCATGATGATCAACGATGTAGCCTAAGTAATGGAACCTGCCCATGTCGAAGGAGATTTTTTCCAAGTTTGCATATAGTTTGTGCTGCCACAGGGTGTGCAAAACCTACTGAATATGTTGCAAGTGGTCCACCCAAGTCTTGTTGTAGATGAGGATGTCATCTAGATACACCACTACAAAATTATTGGTGAAAGGTCATAAGATATCATCCATCATCCTCATAAAAGTTGTTGGAGCATTTTTCAAACCAAAGGGCATGACTAGCCATTCAAAAAGACCTTCTTTTGACTTGAAGGCAGTCTTCCATACATATGTTTGTTCTATTGGGACTTGGTGGTAGCCAGACTTCAAATCAATCTTACTGAAGTATTTGGCCCCCGTGAGCTAATCAAGGAGGTCATCGATTTGGGGAATTAGGTACCGGTTTCAGATTGTGATTTTATTTAGGTCTCAGTAATCAATGCAGTGTCGTGAGGCCCTGTCTTTCTTTTGCACAAGCATGATTGGGCTCCCACAAGCCGATGTGCTAGGACATATGTGCCCCTTGTGAAGCAGTTCTTGGATTTACCTCTTGATCTCCTCATTTTCTGATAGAGAGCGATGATAGACTAGCCCATTGGGTAGTGGTGCGCCTTGGGTCAGATCAATGGGATGTTTGACTTGGCAGTGCAATGGTACCCTAGTAGGAGAGGAGAAGATATCTGAGTATTCTTCCATGACCTTATCCACTTGCTTATGTTGTGTGGAGAGATCGACCATGGAGGCCCTGGATGTGGCTACAATATTTTGCTCACTCTGAGAGTGAATCACGAAGAAGACAAATTTCCTGGTGTGATGTAACACCCTGTTTCTCCCAGTCTGTAAAAATAACTATATTGGCCAAGAACTATGGCAAACTCAAAGATGTGAATGTTTGACTTGACGAACCTTTGTATAAAAGGTCGATGAATGTAAATTATGTTATGAATATGTGTTGCATGACTGCTGGGAGGGGGATGTGCTAAAAGAGACCATGATGGCTAATGAGAGGTGGTGGAAGGGACCTGGAATGGTTGCGTTAACTTCCACCGAGCCAGTACTGTACTGGTTTATACTTGCTCACAAACCAAAGCAACTCTATGATCCTGGAATGGATTTACCGTCATATTGGTAGGAGGGGAGGCTCCTCAAGGGTTAATGAGGGGATGGGGGTGAACCGCCCATCCGTAGCAGCCCTCAGACTTGACCATGGATGGAGGAATTCGCGCCACACGCAACCTTGCAGACAGAAATTGGCAAGAGAGGAAATGTGGTGAGAGAGAGAGAGTAGTGTGCACGACGAGGATTTCGAAAGAAACTGGAGAAACCCTGGAAACGCAGGGAGTTCTGAATACCAAGAGAAGGAGAGTAACCTTTGTCCTAGATTATTTTCCTGCATCTGGAGAAGGAGAGTAACCTTCATCCTTGATTTTTGTTGAGTTGGAAGTAGGAGACTGAACCTCAAAGCATCGTGGTGTAGCTCGGGGGTGGCTAGTGGTAAATCCGTTTGGAGTCACCGAGCCTACGGTTGGGTGGAAACAAGCACCCCTCTCAGCAGTTGCATCATGCCTGGTAGATCTGATAAGTGTTTTATACCTTGCATTTCGAACTGAATATCATGAATACATGTTTATGTTTATATGCCCATAAGAATTTCTGTGTAGAATGATTGCTTGGTGTGTTAGATTGGAAATACTGGATGCTTGGGTATGCTTACATGCCATAGTCGGTTTCTATACAAAGGATTAAGGTTGAGGCATGAATTCACTCTACTGAGAATCGTCTTGTTTTATTAACTCTCGTAATGTTCTGGGAAGGCTCCTCAAGATTACTCTTCCCCAGGGATTACCCCATAAACCTTGGAACCGTGCCAAACCTTTATCCAGAGACTCGACTATGATTCAGGACGGTTGCCCAAGAACCGTCTGAAGGTTCATGCAACCCGGGTCTGTAAACCTTATGCAAGGAAGGATATCTCTCTAAGGCCTCAGAGTCGTGGGAGTTTGAAGCCCCGAGAAGTTGAATTTCGTGATTCAAGCTCAGAAGGGATAGCGAGCCCAATTATAGAAAGAGATATTACCCTATCATTTGGTAGACGAACGGTCGAAATCCTTTCGGGAATACCCCAGATTTGTCGAGACCAATGGATCTAGAGAAGGAGCGCAGGCGTTAACACCTCGACCCTTTCAGCCTTCGCATGTAGCGATGGGATCCCGGACCGTAGATCCAAGGATCCGACGGAGCCCTATTGACCATCGATCTTAGCCTTTGTATAGGCAGGAGAGTAGAATTTTGCTGACTCGCGACTTGGAGTGGTTAGGGGTAGGGCTGCAGGAACTCATGATTCGCGAGATCGCGACGTGATCGTGACCGTTGGATCCAAGGCACGAGAGAACCATTGGATCCGAACTTTCGTGGTTATCGCCTATCGGGGGTTCGAAACTTGAGGGAGTTTCTTTTAGATTGTAGAAGTCGCAAAGTGTCGAGCGCCGAGGGCTCGTGAAAACACGTGACCCATTCATAAGTGGGGACCACGTGGTTTACATGTGGCATAACAACAAGCGCCTAGAGAAAGGTGGGAACGGGTGATAGGTGATGGACACATGTCGCCTGGGAAGGAGTAAACAAATTGTTGACTTATCGTATCTCGGGAACTCACGAAGGAGGAGCATGAGGGCTCAACACTCCAACTCGTGAAGTCGCAAGATGCGAGTAGTGCTAGTATTTAGCCTAGGAAGCGGGTAACTGGTGGTGGACATGTGTCACACTGGGAAAGTGTCAACCCACTTATTGACTTATCGTGGCTTAGGGTTTCACAGGATGAAGAAGCTACACCTTGATCGCTAAGGCCGCGAAACGTCGAGAGCCAAGGTCTCGTGCGACGGGCGGCGACGACACAACTCATGAGTACAGTATAGTGGGGTTGACAAGTGGCGTGTGCGCGTCACTTTGGAAGAGTCCACACAACATTGACCTCTCGTGTCTCGGGGATTCATGAAGGAGGAGCATGAGAGCTCAACACCTCAACTGGCGAGGTTGCGAGTGGTGCTAGTGTTTGGCCAAGCCTACGGTTACATGTAGCAGGTGCTAGTGAGGAGGGATCCATACCCGTATAGTATCTCGGGTATCGTTGTTTGGAGAAAGGGGAGTCGAGAGTCTTGATTCCCGACTCGCGAGTTGCGAAAGGCGCTTGCGCTAAGGCCAACTTGTGGTCGTTTGGAGGAGGATAAGGGAAGAGAGGGTCTGCGCTAGGCCCTGTATAAGTCTCAAGGATTCTGTTCCTCAAAGAAAAAGATGAAAAATCTAACTTGATGTAGTAGGTGTGTGACAAATTGGTATCAGAGCATGGTTACAACACTTGACCTGCTTGGGCTCATGAACGAGTTGCGCAGAAACTCCATTTGAAGTACTCTTAAAAGGAGTAACCTTCTATCTTAACCCCTTTAGCAAAAGCCAAAGTTAAGAATGAAAATTCCTATTATGTGTATGCATTTGAAAAATATGAATTATGCACTGATTGTGAATGAATATAATCTTGACTAACAATAAGTGTTTTTCTTGCACAACAAGCGGACGATCAACTGCGGGAAACTGCAGATGCATAGAATGGTGACGCACCACGAAGTGGGTAATGGATCCCACAATAGAGACGAAGAGTCTGGCAAAAGGAGAGTGGTAGAGAACCCTATCGATCTAGCTGAGACCGTGAGAAGCCTCATGGTTGAACTACAGAGCTGCAAGGCCGACAACGAGAGGTTGATAAAAGAGAAAGAGAAGCAGACAGAAATTAATGCAGTCTTGCTGCAGAGTTTATACGACTTACAAAGACAATTGCAGCATGATCCTGACACCAATCACACGGACCGACGACAGAGAAAGAAACGTCGAAGTCCATCTGAGATACATAAACATGGTCTTTTAAGTTGCCACATTGGGAAGAGGACCTCGAGAAAGTTCCACCCCAGAGATAAGGGACAAGCGTCGGACGATTCCTCTGGAAAGGAAACTGGCGACTCGGAGGGATCTTCTAGTAGCAGAACTAGTTCTTATTCCCGAAGAAAATGGAAGAAGCGAAAGTTTTCCAAAAGTCACAATCTCGAAGAATTCAAGAAGGCCAAACCACCCTCTTTCGACGGTGAAATAAAGAAAGGGGAGGAAGTGGAGGCCTGACTGCTTGGACTAAAGAAGTATTTTGGAGTCCATGACTTCTCAGAAAACTTGAAGGCCTGAGTAGCCACTTTCAACTTGAATGGAAAGGCTTCCATTTGGTGGGAAGACCTTAAGAATGTAAAAGGGATTCACGAAGAGGACCTATCTTGGGAATGGTTTGAGAAATACTTCAGAAAGAAGTATCTTTCAGAAAAGTATTTCGACGAAAAGACTAAAGAATTCTATGAACTAAACTGGGGCAACACACCATAGAAGAATATGTCAGCATATTCCTCGAATTGCTGAGGTACGTACCCTATATAAAAGCAGAGAAGGCAAAGGTGCAATGATTCATCAGTGGACTACCTAAGGACTATCAGAACAAGATTGAGTTTGACGAGCCAAAGACCCTTGAAGACACTATCCGAAAGGCAAGATATTTTTATGAACAGCTGGGGCATCGGACAGAACCTCGTGAAGGCTGGAAGCAGAAGAATAGTTTGGGATTCCAGAAAAAGGGGTTTAAATCCCCAAGGTTTAAAAACTATTAAAAGGACTCAAGGATGAGCTTCCCAACCCGAAGTGTACACCAACAGAATTTCCCCTCCCAGAGCGAAAATAAACCTTCTGGATCTACCCCAGGAAAGATTGATAACCCAAACAGAGAACCCTTGAAATGTTGGGGCTGTGGAGAAGAACATCTACTGAGGGACTGCCCGCACCGACAACAAAAAAACTGGAGAATTTACAACGTTCAAGAAGCTACCACCGTCAATGACGTGGCCAGGAGTGTGCCACAAGTTTATGCAGCCTTAGATAATAAACAATCTGACCACCAAGCTTCAGTGGTGGAGATGGAAGGTATGATCACGAACCATCTAGTGTCTATTCTAATTGACCCTGGTTCAAATTTGAGTTATATAGCTCCTAAGGCTGTTGATAAGTGTAAATTACATTACAGCCACATAAACATGCTAAGCCATGGTTGGTATAGTTAGCCATTGGCACCAAAAGAAAGGTAGCGGAGGTCATACCAGCTTGCCAAATCACTATGGGTGAATTCCCCACCCAAGAAACCCTTAACATACTACCCCTAGGATCATATGACCTGTTGATTCTTATGGATTGGCTAGCCACATATAAAGCCAGACTGGACTGTTACCATAAAACTTTAGAATGTGTAGGTGAAGAAGGAAGAAGGATAACCCTTCAAGGGATCCAAAAACCTGTCTCGGTGAGACGAATATCAGCCCTTCAAATGAGAAAGTATTGCAGAAAGGGATGTCTACTTTATGCGATACAAGTGTTGGAATCAGTTGAAGATGACAAACCTGTTGGCAAATTCAGTTAACAGACAACAAATCAGCGTATACTTGTCATTGATGGCAAGTACAGTTGTGGTTGCAGTGATGACAATAGAAATGAATAGCAGCGCAACAATAATCGGGAGGAGAAGAGTCAGTGATCGTTGGATCCCATTCAAATTTTCCGAAAGGCCGACAACCGTCAGATTTGTAGAAGCTGCGAGAGAGATAAGCCATCGGAGAATCGGGGATCGGGACTTTGAAATGTCCAATTCACTCGACAACAAAAACCCCGAAATCGCTATATGCGATTTCGCGATTTGATCGCAGCCGTTAAAGCAAGCTTGAGATATGGACCGTTGATTTTGCTCATCGGAGAATTGGGAATCGGAGTTTCACGAGTCTCGTGAACAAGGACAACGAAAACCTCGAAATCGCGATATGCGATTTCGCGATGTAATCACAGCCGTTGGATAAGAAGTGCTCTGGACCGTTGATCACAGCCCGTATCGGAGTATCGGGGATCGGGACTTTGTAATACCAAAAAATATTGACATCAAGAACTCCGAAATCGCGAAAAGCGATATTGCGATTCAATCGTAGCCGTTGAGCCAAGATTTCATCTGAACCGTTGATCCAACTCACGACAACATACCACGTCAGCAAGGGACACGGGGCACAACCAGGGAATGACAGGTGTCAGGCAGATTCAACACTTCAGGCACATGTAAGTCACGAATTAGAGTGACACGTGGCAGGATCTAACACGTGTCAAACCACATGTGACGTCAGTAGAGGCATCGGCGACCGGGACTTTGAAATGACAAAGTCACTTGACATCAAAAGTCTCGAAATCCCTGAGGGATCAGGACCGTCCATCTGAGGGACAGGTGTCGAAGATCAAGGCGCCGTCGACATTTTGTTCATCGGGAAATCGGGGATCCCGTTGACAAGAGTTTTTTACAAGTCAGAATCGCGATCCGCGAAACGACGATGAATGGGGGCCAACTGTCAGCGTAACGGAGCATTGGTATTTGGACGATCGGGAATCCTGTGGTTGTATGCATGGAGGCATCACAAACCCCGTAGCCCTGATGGGGTAAGATTGTGGTCACGGAGTAATGGTCAGGTGGACTCGGAGGGCCAGCGCGTGGAGAAAAGGGCTCATCGAAAATCGGGGATTCGAGAGGTATGGTGACAGTCACATGATAGCTAGTCACATGGACCATTGTGTAGCCGGAAGGGGCTAAAGCTCGGGAAAGGAGCACATCGGGGATCGGAGAATCGGGGGTTTCGAGTACATGTGCATCTCGACACTGAGAATGCCGAAATCGCGATGAGAGAAATCTCGATTGGATCTGAACCGTTGAATCAAGTATTGATTGAAGGGTTGCTGTTCTTCCTCACACATTAACGCTTCAGTTATGAATCAGTTAAGAGAAACGGACTGATAATGACAAATTGGTTAGCATTTTAGTTTCCATGACAGATGTCCTTGTATTACCTATTGGAAGGGGAAGTTGAATCGTCTGTTCAATTGTATAAAAGAAGTGGAAACAAACTGTGTTAGGTTAGTTGTCGAGCATGTGAAAAAGAATGAAATTGTAAATAAAAATAGAGGAGAGCATGCGCAGAAGGAGATTGAACATAAGAACAGAATGACAGAAAGAGCAGGAGTATAGCAGAATGACAGAAAGAGCAAATGCAGAGTAGAATAACTGAACAAGTTGATGCAGAGCATGTCTGCTGAACAGACAGAGGAAGAGAAGAGCAGTAGAACAGTGAATAGAAGACCAGATTTACAGAACAAAGAAAGACTGGTAAGAACTGATTTATCTGTAAAGTTGAATGTGTATTTAGCCATTAATATTTTAGGGTGGTTGGGAGGTGCTCGGGAGGACTGTTGTCCTCAGAGGTT
>ML809336.1:74515-100439 GCA_009831015.1 Picea engelmannii
TCAACCAACATCATGGAAAATTACTATCAACACTATCTCAAGATGCACCATCATCAAGCAAAAATAAATGGTGTGTATCTATAGTCCATCAACATCCCTACAAATTACCCCTAAAAATATGTCATTACCACTCATGTCAATATGAGGGGTAACACTCAACAAAGGATGTGGTCACTAAATTAGCCAAACATCGAGCAAAGGGAAAGCTAAATTGATGAGTGAAGATCGATCTCATTGACTAACCATAAGACATATTTGGCATACTTTTGGAAGACTAGGAATTTGTCACTAGGTTTTTATAACACAAGGGAAATCTCATAAAACCTGTGAAGCAAGTGAAAATTGAATGCGAAGGAAAAATAAAGCCAAACTTTTGAGATCAAATTTTTGTTGTTCCAAAGAAAGGGAAAAAAATTGATTGCCAAAACCTGAAAAAGAGAAATTAACAAGTACCAAAGATATGTGACCAAGCGATCTCAAGGATGCATCTCTAACAAAGGAATCAAAGATTAGGTCAAGCTATGGAAGTGTGGGATCCCTCACCATATGAATCTTGTTATCCCCCCATCCTAGGGGTAACTAAGGAGATGATGTCTCAAGGCCCATAGGTAGAAGACATGGAGTGTCGAGAGAAAGATGACCATCTGATCCCACATTGAGTAGACAGAGCCCCTCATGTCCACCACATATCACCATTCATAGTGAGTAGAATAGCGGTGTCCGCCACACCATCCTGGCCCAGAAAATACAATAGATCTTACTTCATGAGGTAACAATTCCGGTATCATGGTAAGTGTAACTTTAATAATTGAATCATTTGAGGATGTTGCAAAGGGTAACTTATTGATCATAAACCGTTTTCTTGGAAATTATACCTTTTTCCTTATTTCACCTTGGTGGTTGAAATTATGTTCTAGTAAGTGGGTCACCCTCGGGGAAAGGGTTGCTATTGGGGGGTCTCCTTGAAGGGTCATCATACCATTCTCGCACATACTTACCTCTTTTGAGACCTCTTCCCCTCTGCTTCCTCATCTTTTGGGTTTTTGGCCTCATTGACCGCAAGAAGGGCTTGTACCTCATTTCATGGGAATAAGGGGATAAAGACCTAGAGGTGTTGTAGCTAGAAAAAGTCAAAAGACATAACTAATCCTTCTATATGCTCTCCCTAAGGTCCCGAAAGCATTGAAATGCTTCTCCATAAAAATGAAGGACCTTTAAAAGAAAAAATGAATAAAAATGTCTCGCTTGATGGGGGAATGCATTGCAATGTCTTTTAATTTCCAATGCATGTGGTACTCAATGTGTTCTAACTTCAAGTGGCATTGTGTTGCTCCTTTTCTTTCCTTGAACACAACACTCAATGTTCGTACCATAAAAAATGAAAGGAAAATAAAGGACTTGGAAAAATGTTGCATTGTAAACAAAGGGATGCAACACACCCTCCACAAAGGCACCCATAAATGAGACAATATGAGCCTTTGATATGTCAAGAACCCCATGCCCAAAAGTCCTACCTCCGTCCACCTCATATTCACTACATGGAATAGAGAGGGTCTTCTTGGGAAACATTCCTTGACTTGGGTTTTTTCCTACCCAATAGGGCACCATGACAACCCTCCCATACCTAAATTTGGAAAAGTTTATAAGGTCTTTGAGCAATTGTTTAGTTTGAAAAGAGGGGATTTAATGCACATGTTTGGGTGGTTCTTTTATTAAATGTGGCTTACTTGGCATGATACATGTGAGCTGTGGACCCTTGGAGGGTGTATTTTCTTGTATTTGCAAGACCTTTCTCGGTGAACTCTATTCATGGAGGAGCCAAGCCACTTGGACCTTCGTAGGGGATTGAAATCTCGTTGGTTGGATGTAGCGCCCCACTCATTGGAGACCTTGGAAGATGAGCATTGCACTTGGGAAGGTGATTTTAGTACTTGAATGATGCATGAAACCATGAAGGAAGGATGGCATCCCCCTCCTATGCCCAAACATCCCTCTTGGGAGGCAGGACGCCACATTTTGATTGAACATTTTGCATGTTTGGCACATTTGGTGATGTTGTGGGCTTGAAGATCCATTCTATTGCTTGATTTGGGGATGATGTGGCATCCTTATAGCTTGAAGTCCTAGCCTTTGAAGGCTTGTCCATCTTATGTGCCACCTTGGAGAGGAATTTTATGGGCTTATGTCATATCATTTGTTATTTTTGGTCATTTTGTAAGCCTATGTTGGAAAAAAGACGAATTATTTTGATAGTTAAGCATTGTAACTTAGGTTTTAGGCCTAAAACCATGGATTTAATTGTAAAGTGGACAAACTAGGGCTTGGTTTTCCTCATATAAATATGAGGCAAGTCACTTGCCATAAAATCATAACTCATCATTTGAGAATTCTCTCTTAGATTGAAATTTCAGCCTCTTTGGATAATTTGCTATCTCTCTCTCTTGTGCAATGCATGAAATAATTGTTTATTGGTGGAAAAAGGATAGCGAATTATCTTGGATGCTTCTTCTTGGAAAATCATTGGAATTTCTTTAATAAGTAAGGGTTTTGCATGCTATCTCTTAGATTGGGTAAGGAATTTATGCAGTTTTGTGTTTTTTCCTCTCGAATTCAAGGTTATATTATCAAACCTAGGGAAGAGTATAAGGGCATACACCCTCCATCAATGAATTTTCTTCTGTTGTCATTTAAAGGGATTAAGGATTGCTTCCAGGCGTAATGATCTGTAAATGAGAGGATTATATCCCACTTGCTTCACAAGCATGGATACTATGCACAAATTTAATTCCGATCTCTTTCTCAGTCTTATATATAGAGTTCTATCTACACAAAATCCACTAGGCCTCTGTTCCTATGTGCTACTCTGTAATCACTCTTCTCTGTTTGTTATGAGGACTTTCCCTACTTATACCCTACACACTACAACCAAATGGTGATACAATAACAACCCAATTGATAAATATCAATTCTATGCAATTATTCCGAAGCTAATGACCAGATTCCAAAGCTATGGGAGTTCTCTGTCCATAGTGTAGCCTCTACCCTTTTAATCATTGCAAGGTATTCTTTTTCCAACCAATGGAAACCACTGACTATACTCCCCTTGGTTCTCATAATTTTCTTGTTTTCCAATGGCTTGTAAATCTTCTCATAAATTTGTTACCAGTTCCATGTTTTCCAGAGAAGGAAAATCGACCAAAAGACAGCTTGGTCAATCACTGTGAAATTCCAGTTGACAAGCAAGTGAAGTCGGCCAAACCAAGGAGGGAAAAAATATCCCATTGGAATGAGTCGACCATCAATGAGACAAACTACTCAACATACAAGTGGATCGATTGACATTGGTGATAAATTCTAAGAGGGCGAATTGGGTAACCAACGATGAATAAAAATGTCTAGAGGTGAATTGGGTAACCAACGATGAGGTGAAACATCCAAGCATAATATAAACATGTCTGACATCTGTTGGAATCAGCCAATGACATCTAGAAACTCCCCTGCAAGTAGGAATCTGCCTAACATCTTTAAAAAATTCCCAACAACTTCTAATTATGGCTATGCGAAGAGGAATTCACCAACAACATTTAAAAAACGTCCGATGCAATCTTAAAATGCCTAGGAAAAGTATATCCCGTCCCAAAAAAAATGAAGTCAACCAAACTGAGTAAATTTAACTGACAAGGAAGATAATCTAGCCCATCAGAATTCGAGTCGATCAAAGCAAGAGAGGTAAGTCGACCAAGTAAGGAAATCAATTGACTAATGAACTAATTTGACCCAGACAATTTTAAATTGACTTAGAAAAAGAGATTCAACTGTGGGGATGAAATTACAATTTAGAGGAGTAAGATAATTTTCCCTACAAGTAGGAATTCACCGAACAAGTTTTTCAAATTCCTAGACAATGTAAATTCGACTCAACATTCAATTTAGATGTCCAAGGGAAATACAAGCTCGCCCATTAGTTTCAAACTCAAATTGGGAATTAATTTAGACACCCCAACATTGCATAATTTGACCCAATGGTATTCAAGTCAACTGACAAATGAAGTTAATCATCCAACGCACAATTCAACTGACCAATGAGAGAGAATTATAGCATCCGTAGACAAAAAATTCCTTAGAAATTAATTTATATTCCTAGACAATGTAAAATCACCTGAAAAAATAATTACAATATCCATCGGTCTTCAAATTTGTTGGGAAATGGATGATGGACAATTGAGAGCAGTCGTGGTTCTTCATTTTCATTAAAAAACCAATTATAGGCAACAATTAAACACATGGGAATCCATACCTCACCTCATAAATGAAACAACCAATAAACTAATGTTCAACATAATGAAATCAAATGAAACCAATAATTAGTGAACTCAAAAGTTTTTCAATGGAAACCCAAATGGGAAAAACCAACTTCAAATGGGGCCCAATCTTTTCATTATAGCAATCTATGATTACACTTCCTTCATGGCTTCAATGCCTCTTCCTCTCTCGACCAAAATACCTTTTTTCAAATGAGAGTGAGAGAAGCAATAGTGAGAGTTGGGGGGTAGGGGGAAGGATAACGACACCGACCCTTCGTTTCCCATACGTCAACCTTCTCTCCTGTTCAATTATTGAAGTACATTTAATTTTGCGTTTTCCTCTCATGTTCTCATTTTTGTCCTATTAGAATTTTCAAATTTACATTGCTTACATAGTTTATTGAGCTTCATGAATTGTCAAATTAATATTACAAGCACTAAGCCTTACACCCATTTGTCGGTCTAGATCCATTTCAGATCAAGTAAGAGGGTTTACACCCTTGTAGTAAGACCTTGTTAGTTTTTGTCTTCTCTATGGAGTAAGAGGGTTTACACCCTTGTAGTAAGACCTTGTTAGGTTTTGTCTTCTCTAGGGAGTAAGAGGGTTTACACCCCTAGAAGATTATCAAACCCTAGTTAAACTTGGATTTCTAAGCTAGACTATTTGGAGGTTTTGTGTCTTATTTAGTTTTATAAGGGTTTGATTCTCAAAGAAACATTTTATTCTCATTGTTTCCTAGATTTTTGTCTAAGAATGAGACTCCATAAACTAATAGATAGGACACTAACTACATTGGAGACTGCATATTGTTGCATTCGTAAACATGAAATTTGAGAGATTGAATTGTTCAAGTTGAGATTTGAATCTTACATGTTTTAGGCTCTCTTTTTCTCCAAGGGTGTCTTGATTGGCTAAGTGATTGTGTTGATGTAAAAAACATTAAGCTGCAACCATTAGGGCTGCAACAAACTTACCCTCTCATACTCTTTTTCCACTTTTCTACCATTGAAAATTACTTGTAAGTTGTGATAATTGTTCTACTAATAATAATCTATTGATTGGGTGGTTTACTTGCTAATTTCAATGGAAAGAAATTGTTGCTGAAGAATTTTTTTTCTATAGCCATAGGGATGTTACAAAACTCTATTGATAACACTCTTTTACAACCGCCCTATTTCTATCAAAGTTTGGGTTTAAACATTGGAATATTGTCTACTAATTGCAAGCATTGTTACCCAATATTATATGTTGACTTTGATGGTCTTATTTGTAGCTAATATAAGTTTAATATTGTTTATATATCATTGTTTACTGCTGCAATTTTGGGACAACAAGGTTTATTTCTGATTCCCCACTTGTCTTAGAACTTACATCATCATATATTGTCTTGTTTTAGTTTTTCTAACACTGTTTTGCAGGTACACAACCTTGGAAACCATTTACCAACTCCAGAGATTCTCCCCTCAAGCCTCAAGTTCATATTAGACCTTGACCTATAAGGGTGTTCTTCTATCTCATTGCTTCTCCCTTTGCAATCCCCTTAGGGTCACCCATGAAGCCTCCCTTATGTTGGACTTGTCCTTCACTCAAACGAGGGGGATATCTATTGATGTGACAATGATAGGTGTCCCTAGTTGTGTCTCATACTTGTTTCTTGGGTTGGGATTTTCACAAACTACAATCTGTGTAATAACAAACCCAATGGGTGAAAATGTTGTAAATGAGCACACTTGACCCATGATTATACATCCCTTGGTCCATTTCTTGTGAAGAGGATGGGTAGTGGAGAACCCTAGAACTTCCACACAAGTGATTTACTTATGGGGATTTTAAGTAGAACTTAAGACCTATAATCCACCCCCCATGTATCCCCATTTGGATTTCATCGCCTTTGGTGGTTACCCTACTAGGTAATTTTAACCAAACTCTTTCTTATCTTCACTTGTGTCGATCCCCCATCGAATTTCATCATCGTTGGTGGAAACACATTTGGAAGATCCTTTTATTTGGTTATGTTTGTTATGTAATAACGCGTCTTTCTCCTTTAAAATCTTGCTCATTATTTATATTAGAATACGATATGTTATCTGACATATTTACATAAAACCTTCATTTAATTTTCACTATAATATACACACAGTTTACCATTTAAACTTAAAGTGGCTACTAATAAAACCATAAAGTGTTAACCCTTTGAATCTTATTCTTTAGAAATTAGTGTTGTATTGGCGCTGTGCAGTGTCACTTTTTCAGTACATGCTTACGCGCGCACTAACCTTCTTAACACTGGTGGAGTTTGAGATCCAGGGTTCGTCCAGAGCGTGTCCAACAAAACCCCTAAGCACTAACATATCAATCTTCGACAAAGGCCGAGGAAGGTCTCACCGGAGATGCAGAGAGGATCACATAGACCCTAAGGTATTGTGTCAAGGATGGAGGATCAAACATACCTAACAATACTATAAATGGAATCCATGTAACTCATCTTTGATATTCTAATAAGGAATAAGAATTAAAACTATACACACACATCTGCTACTCATTCATAACAAACATATAATAGAACAAAACTACCATATATTTATTACTGGATGTATTCCATCATATTAGAGATATACATTGTGCTGAATAAATGAGTTGAACAACCATAAGACTTCATCTCATTACTATATAAAAATTGGGAATACAAAAGTGTGCGACTTGCACTGAGCTTTAAGATTCAGAAAAAATAGAAGACACAAGAGACTTCTCCATACAACCCAAGATTACAATAGGCTAACTCAGAACTCTGGGACTGATGCATTCAGAAATCAACCAGCCTCTTTTCTGAACTGAGAGCTCTCTTTTATATCTTTCTCTGCTGGGGAGTGTTGTCCTTCGCTATTCTTCTCTACTCACTTATCTGATCTAATGGCCTCACACACTTCTATGTACTTTCTAGGGCTCCATGTAGGTTCTCTGCATCAGGGAAAATCCTAACTTCCTGGCCAACTCATCTTTTGGCTGCCCAACTTCTTCATCTGTTGCTGGCAACAACCATTCTGGGAGATATCTCGGTGATTCCTTTCTTACTTCTGACAGGCATATTCTTGGTTTCTGGCACAACTGAAAAAAATCAGACCGACGTTCTCAACTGAAAAAAATTGGACCGATGCACCCTTGACCGCTTTTAGACTTGGTGTAATGGTTAACAAAACCCGATCTTATGTGTGCACTATGGAATTCTCTCATGCATCTCCTTAGGCGCTCACAAAACTTCTAGATGAGTGCACACAAATTTCATTTGTGCACATGCATAAAATTGGACCCAAAACTTTGGGTTCCAATAGCCCCCCACCACTATTACCTGGCTCGTCCTCGAGCCAACTACTTCATAATCAACATGAAAAAGTTGGAGGAAGAGCAGATCATCGTTGCACAGGACAATTGTGATTGTGTCCCGTTACTTGAGCCAGGATATTCGTTGGTTCATGTGGAAATATGCGACCGAGAAGGGAATTTCCCTCAAGAGAGAGCATCATTTGTTGGTTTTCGTACTATTCTAGGGTGGCCAGGTTGAGCAGAAGTCTCAACCAACCATATTTTGGGGGTTCTGGAAGTGGTTACAAGATGTGATTGTAGGGATAGAATAAATGGGAGGACTGAGAGGAACTCAACCCGACTTGCTTGCTCTAGGGGAGGAAGTGGTTTAGACGGTGTCAAAGAGGGCATCAAGCGAATCCCTGAGAAAGGTATTGTTTGAATAGAGAAGGGGATGAAGCATGGTACATAATCGTGCAATGATGGGTGGAGTGGGTAGCAGGGCGACTATGAGAGAATGAAAATGAGTGTTCAGAAAGTGGGTGATTGAAAATATTATATTGGTGAGGACCGAGGTTAGGCCGATGTAACACCCCTATTTCCCCCAACTTGTAATTAATCATTAATTAGGATTACCATGCTATGGCATGGGAACATTGTAAATGTATTATTGTTTAATTGCCAATAACTAACTGTGGGGGGAAGCCTTGAAAGTACTAGCCATGATATCACTAGAGGAAATAATGTGAGAATGATAAGAGAACAGTTGATAAGAAAAGGACTAGTGGTTGAACTCTCAACCACCCCATGAATAGAAGCATGGTCTAGCTGCAGAAGGTCATCCTAAAGTACCACAGGGTCTGGTAGACCCAGACTGACCTAAGTTTCCTTCTGATAGGAGGAAACATGATAGGAGGGATGTGTGTACAAGGCATGCAAGAGGATATGAAGAGAAGAGTGGAGAATGTGAGGAACATTCGAGCAACAAAGAACGAGCCGAAGGCCATGAGCTCGATGCAGAAAAAGCATATGAAAAACCTCGTTGAGGCCATGACAGAGAGGGAGATATCTGAGAGTATGCAGAGAACGAGACCTAAACAGAAGGCCGTGAGCTTGATGCCGAGGAAGCATTTGATAAACCTCGCAGAAGATGCGAAAGAGAAAGGATCGAAGAGAATTGGAATAAATTCCCTGGTGATATCATGGCTTGGAACAGGGGTGGCCAGAGTGCTAAGAATGAATGCCTCTGAGCCTATGGATGGGTGGAAGGACGAATTCCCACAGTCAGTTAGTTGGTTACAACCTGTAATAGATAAGTATTCTAATATCCCGTGTATTTAAGCGGTAAATGTGAATTAAAGTTGGATATCCTATGAATGTTGTAGGGATGTGCATGTTTGCTCAATGGTTATATTGTATTCCTCTAATTCTGCCTAAATGTATATTTAAGAAAACAAGGAATTCTCTGAGTTGTACACGTAAATTCTTGAGCCCCGTGGTGGCTCAAGTTAAAATAAATGAACTGTGAATTTGTTGACCTTGGGGAATAGCCTCACGTGTGCATGCCGACACCCCCAGTCCTTCTAAAGGAAGGAGTCAGTTAAGCTCAGGAGAGGTAGTGCATGTATGTAGAGAGTCTCTGCGAGGAGGGTAAAGATTGAGAACCCCCTTTAATTATAGAGTTGATAAATGAGCGCAAGGGGTGCGCGAAGGATTTCTCTAAGTGTTAAGTTCATGAGAATTAGTGAAAAATACCTAAGTACTTAAGGAGATGACAAATCTCAGGTAGGATAGTGAGATTTAAGTCTCGAAGAGAGAGATCCTTTTTTTTGGAAGACGAATGGATGAGATTAGTTCAGGAGAAGCCGAAGTTCTTCACGATCGTCAGATCTGGAGAAAGAACACGAGTGTTAACCCTTAGAACCCTTCGGACTTCGCGAGTCCGGCGAATCGAGCATATTCGCTGTATGGGAGGAGAATTCCCCCGAAGTCCCAAAGTCGCAAAGTTAATGTGGGCCATAGATTTGAGGATTCCAGGGAACTATCTAGTCCGTTGGATCTACGATATTGTCAGCCCGACGTTGACCACTTTGGGAGGATGGAGGATTGGTAACACCAAAACCCCCGAAGTCCCAAAGTCCCAAAGTTAATCTGGGCCATAGATATGAGGATGCCCAGGGACTATCCCGATCGTCGGATTTATGATATAGTCAGCCTGATGTTGACCACTTCGGGAGGATAGAGGTTTTCTAACACCAAAACCCCCGAAGTCTCGAAGTTAATGTGGACCATGGATACAAGGATCCGTCGGGATCCCTCATGAATGTTCGATCGAGGGGATGTGTGTATTACATCAAGTTCATGTGGGGGGCCATGTGTCGAGCGACGACGTTGCCAGGTGTTCCTCTCAGAGTGGCACACACTGGAACCCAAGGAACCCTTGAATGAAAATAACGAGTCATAGATCTCTGTGGTCACATAGATACTCTCAGTCCGTCAGATTGAGGCTGTGGTCAGTCTGACGCTGACCAACTTCGGGAGAAAAGAGGAGTTTGCATCACCAAAACTACCGAAGATCCAGGAGCCGAAGCAGATCTGAGCCGTCCAAGACAAAGGGCCATGTGTCGTCAGATCCTGCACTCCAGAGAGAAGTCACTCCGGGAGAATCTAAGTGTGAAGGCATGAGGATTTTCGAAGGATGGAGTCCCGAAGTCATCCCAACCGTTCGTTGGAAGGGGCGTGTGGCATAATATCTATCTTTTCGGAGGAATGTTACTCCGGAAGAAAAGGGAGTGTGTTGAATAAGAAATCCCAAAGGCCGGAGAGCCGAAGTTCACTTGAACCGTCCGTTGGAATAACACACGTGGCGCTTGATCTGTAACTCTGGGTACTGAGCAATTCAAAGGAAAGATAGAAGCGTTGACTGCAAGTCGCCCGAAGCAGGGAAAAGGACATATATCGACCGTTGATCAGGGAAAACACATGGCATTCGATCTGTAACTCCGGGTACATAGTACTTTAGAGGAAAAAGGCTTTGGAGTGTTCGAAACTCCCAAACGCCGAAGTCTTGAAGTAGATCACAACCATTGATCACAAGGGATGCGTGGTGCTCAATCTGTAACATTGGGTACAGATTAATTTGAAGGAAAAAGGGTTTGGAGTGTTCAAAACTCTCGAACGCCAAAGTCCCAAAGTAGATCATAACCGTCGATCACGAGGGACACGTGGCGCTCGATCTATAACTCTAGGTACAGAGTAATTCAGGGAGAAAATCCTTTGGAGCGTTCGAAAATCCCAAACGATGAAGTCCCGAAGTCAATCAAGGATGTCAAAATCTTTGAGGACACATGACATTAGATTGTGAACTTCAAATATTTTCCACTTTGGAGGATTCACGTGATGGTTGTCTTGGCACCTGTTGTCTTGGAATCTGGTCATATCCCATGGTCATATGCGAGTATAGATGGATGGAAGAACCCAAAGAACTTGGAAGAGGCTACCTACCAGCTCCGAGCTTGGTTCAGAGCATGGAGACAGTGGCTGGAAAGCTCTGGAAGAGAAGAATGGGATAAAAACCCCGAATGGGGGTTTTGATTATCCTAAGAAGAGTGAAATTTTGATGCCCCCACCATGGGTGTGTTATAACCGAGTATGGTATGATATATGAAGCAATAGGTGGTAGAGGGAAAAGGTTTCTTTTGGGGCTGCTTGACCGATCAGGGTATGATATATGAAGCAATAGGTGGTAGAGGGAAAAGGAGGCTTTGGGGCTGCTTAATCGAGCTGATGATAAAAAAATTGATGACAAGCTGGATAAGGCACACCATGAGAGGGAAGTTGGGAAATCACAACGATAAGCTGGTAGAGAAAGGTGAGGATTGGGGGTTGGGCCCTTGGAATATATAGGCGTGACATGGAGAGAGAAATTTAGGGGGGAGGAGAGAAGGCAGGAAGGGCAAGTAGAAATAAATAGAAGACTATAGTGGATAGGCAGATCAAAAATTTAGATCGATCGTATTGTAGGGGGTTATTAGAGAATACGATGCTAGATATTTACTTGGTGCATAATACAACGTCCCATCTGGGAATGTTGGCCCTTTGTGGAATGGAAGGGGTAAGAAATTGGGTCAGTATCTATGTGACTTGTGCTGAACAAGAATGCCTCAATACTTGGGCAAGTACGTTGCCGCAATTTGCATTCTTGATGATATGCCTTCAGATGTCATTAAAAGGATCTCCCCTGCAAATCTAAAATGCTTGTACTATCAAAATTAAACTTAAAATTATGTCAAGTAAGAACTGTGCGAAACATTGTACAATCTGTACTAATATTACTGCATTGCTATGTAAAGTATGGAAACAATATTAAGTGGTGGTTGACCCTTGATGGTTGTAGTACACTTTCAACCTACTGCCATTAATGAGACCTTTGAGTGGTTTTCCTTGTAGAGTTTAAATCTCGGAAGCACATGCTTCAGTGATGTACACTAGGTGAAACGGGCCTAGCTAGTGCATATGTAACTTATTGAGATGTTGGATTATTTGTTGTCATATAATATAATTAAAATTCCTGGTTGCAGTATTTTCTGGTGAATGTTACGGTCGTGCTAGGCCTTCTTTCTATCTTTTTATAGCACTTGGATAAATCCTGCAAGTGTGTGATGTGGAGATAAGTGAAAGAAGGAGATTTGGTTGGACCCAAAATAAAATATCAAGAAAGTGTGGTGATGTGGAGAAGTTAGGAATTCACAAAGGTGGAAGGAACTTTTGAAGAATTGAGATAGAAACCACATGAAGGCATGGGGGATGTAGATACTTAGACTATAGGTGCAAAGATATTGGTCAATATTGTTGACCTAGGTGTTAATGCAGAAGTCATAGAAGAGTAGAATCAAGAAGAAACATTTGAATATGCTTTCAATTTTGTGTCATTCTAGTATTTTAACCCTATATAAAGCCATGTCATCAAGGAAGCAAACTAAAATGGCAGTGAATTTGGTCCCTCCTTTGTCACGCTGTCTACAACCTTATATTTTTTTTTTCAAGATAATATGACCATTGCTTCACAGAGTGTGAGTGTGTTTTTTATTAACAATTCGAGTACTCCTACTACAATGGATTTAACGAACATACAAGTGACCACTAAAGGGAACTATAATCTATTTTCGACATTATCTAGTTCTGTAAGTGTTGCTATAAGAGAAACATTAGTTGTACATCAGACAATACCTAAGGGATTTGTGTTGGTATAGAGTCATAAGAGAATGGTGATAGTGAAACCAAATGAGTCATCCCTACAACTATCTTTGTTTCATGGAAGAGGTGACGAGCATGCACAACATTAATAGTTCCTCTATGATGTTATCCAAAATGCAAATAGAACCCCATACGCAACATGCTTGGTGGAATTCCAAACAACACTGTGAGGAAGAGTGTTGCAATGGTACATGAGTTGTAAGCAAAGTGCTCCTGCCTTGCTCAATGTGACTTTGGTTCAACTAAGGGAAACATTCGTGAAGGAGTTTCAAAAGTCAAATTTAGAATAGCAAAGCATTGTGGAGTTAAGGAGATTAAGAAAAAGGTTGGAGAGAGCATATGGGAGTATGGCCAATGGTTCTAAGATTTGATGAGTTGGTTGAGTTTACCATTTAGGAGGTGCATAATAAAGAATGGTTTATTAGCGGATTGTTACCTCACCTACAAAAATCATTGTTGCAACAATGCTTGTTAGCATAATCAAAAGATATGAAATTCACTATGCGGATGGAGTCTATTAGTGGATTGGTCGAAGCTTGAATTCTAGGGTTAAGATGATTCCAATAGTAGTTGACCTCTCTATTTGAGATTATTCAAGAGTTGGTAAAGGGAAAACAAAGTCAAAAAGAAGCAATGTGGTGCATGCTATGAACAATATAAGGCCAACTATGGAACAATTACCCCAAGTCTTAGATATATGTTGTGGTAGTGGCTAATCGGTCTATGGGAAATATGTTGGAAAAGGTAGATGCTGGATTCTGTGAAATATGTAGGAACCCTACGCATGATCCCTAACATTGACCGCTATTATAGAAGTACAATAGTATTGTGATGGTAGTACATGGTAAATTTTGCAAGGTAACAACTCATTATATAGAGGATTGTCATGCATTATCCATCTCATTGAGAGATTTGAGAATAATTTATCCGTGATCGAGTCAGTTGGAGGTAAAAATAGAGGGCAAAATAAAAACTAGGATAATAAAGGATCGAGAAATAGTTTGAATCATCTTCCACCATGGTGTTACAACTGTAATGTGGTGGGGCACATTACGTTCAATTGTATACAAGCACATCAAACTTTCCATAGCCACTACTAGAAAATTGAGCATAGCACCGAGGATTATCTAAAGTTGATAGAAAAGTGGGAGGTGTGAATAGGAGGCAACATAATGTGAACATGGTCAATTCAGAGCTACATATCCTTGGTGGAAATTTGTGGGTCAACATATACATGCATGAATATTGTCACTTGGGATGAGGCTAATATTAGAGTGGATGTGGGAGACACAAATCAAGCACCAACATTAACTTAGTAGAAATGATTTTTATGCGATGTGGTAGAGGTGATGTGAGGAGTTTCCTATGTGAAATATGTTGGTTTTGTGGAAGATAAAATACCACTATCCTTAGTGTGATTTCCAAGTAGATTCTTGAGTCTGCTAGTGGATTTAGTTCATGATGAGGTCCAGGGATGGATAAAGACATTCTCGTGTATCCTAAAAGATGATCAAGTTGTAGTTAACTTGAAGGAGGTACTTGTGTGGGTGTTGCACTCACTTGTAGAGGCAATTGAGTGACCTTGATACCTATGCATAAGACAAGACTAGAGAAGGATTTTTTCAAAATGCATTAATTGGAGGCTATGAGGTGTGGGAAGTCATGCTCAATCTTGGATCATATGTGAACATTCAACCTAAGAAGTCTTGGGAGTTCATGGGAGGAACTTAGCATGATTTAGTCATCAATTTAGTTGTGGTTGGGTAACTAGCCATGTAACTTTCTAATTGATGGGCTGTAACAAATGGACGTTGATCTCAATGGTGTTGAGACCTATCCAAAGTTTGGGGTCATCGAGATATTGGATGATAATGATGCCTACCCTACACGACTAGTGATCCAGTGGGGTTTTAAATGATGTTAAACATAAAGAAACTATGGATGTCATTTGAGAAAGAGGGCCCCAAAGTCATTCAGCCTTTGGATCCAACATTAGGTGAGCACTTTGCAGAACTGGTTGAAGAAGTTTTCAATGAGGGTTCCCAATATTAGTGGTATAATATTACTACTAGGGATAGAGAGGATGGCATGAATCCCACAAAAAATGGAGAGTTAATTTGACTCAATGTGTGCTTGTTTGAAATGGACTCATAATTGTTTTTTAATCAGTGGTAGAATGGCTACCATGAACAATCCACATGGTGGTGCACAATGCTTAGGGTATGTAGGTGGACTAGAGCAGAGCTTAAGGACATGTCGAAGTTTGATGAAATGATTCATGTAGTAACATTTATGGCTCAAGTGGAGGAATAGATCATATACGAGTAGATGATTACAATGTTAGATATTTCTTTAGTAGAGACATTTGTAAGATAGTGGGATAATACAATAGAGGTTGTGTTCTTTGATTGGGTAGTACCTTAGACATGCTTAGGCACGTGGCTAGTTGTGAGGTGCATTGGAAAGTATAGGACGTGCCATAAAATTGTGCACAACTTAGAGCCATTTCCAAATAATTGGTATCTCTAGGTAGAGATGTATACAAACAAAGTGGTATCAGTTGAAACTATAGGAAAGGTTCCATGATACTTTCCAACTCTTTGGGGAGGATACATTTCTTTCTTAAGTGATTTAGTGCATTTAGTGTTTCCAACATATGGATCACATATAGCATCTAACCATAGCTTTTGTAGAGGGAAACCTCATAGAATCCAACTCCACAGAAGGGGACCTTGTAGACGCTAACTCCACAGAGGAGGACCCCACAAATGTAGACCCGATGGATGTCGACCCTATAGAGGAGCTTGAGCATATGTGGTTTGAATAAATTAAAGGTCATCACATAGTGTGGGACATAGGGGATACCGATAATCCTATGTATTACCACAAGGCACAATGGATGAAGAAATTTTACATTGGGACCGTGTATGAGGCAAACCTCACTATGATAGGGGATTACTGTAATGAACATATAGTCACAAAGATTGTAGCTTTGCCTTGTGAATATGTGGATCTCTTTCCATTAATTTTTATTGAGAGGAAAGGCTTTGTTGGGGAGTTAAGTGAAATGAAGATTGAATTGAAGCCATGTGCTCAAACATAAAGAAAATACTGTATAGGATGAACCCACGCTACAAGGAGTAGGTGAAACGTGAAATATATAAGATGCTAGATCCTAGGTTGATATTTTCACTAAGGATTTAAATTGGATTAGTTCGATAGTGATACATGGAAAACAATATAAGTGGAATCCATGAGTGTGTTCACTTCCACGAACTCAATGAGGCTTGCATGCACAACCCCTTTTTTATTCCATTTAGTGATGAAATTTGGATAAGGTCACATTGAATGAGGCATACTTCTTTACATGGGGTTTTTTAGGTTATCATCATATTTGGAAATCAAGGAAGAAAAGAATAAAACTAGAATTGATACAAAATGAGGGTCATACACATATAATGTAATGCCCTTCAAATTGAAGAATGTAATGTTGTATTTTCTAGAGTTGTAGTTGTTGCATTCAGTTAATATTTTCATAAGTTTGTTGAGGTATATTTGGATGATTGTATAGTATACAATTAGCTACAGGATAATGCTAAAAAACTCAAGCTAAGGATGGATAGGTGTTGGTAGATGTAGTTGCCACTGAACATTAAAACATGCATATTTTATACCTTAGTCAACATTTTGTTTGGACATATAATGTGCAAGGAAGGAATTTTGAGTGATCTTACCATGATATCTATAATTGTCAATTTACCTACACCTAGGAATGTATCTACACTGTGATCTACATCGAGACACACAAGGTACTACCATAGGTTTATTAGAGTGTATGTTGAGTTAATGGTGTCGATGGAGGAATTGTTGCACAAAGGAGTGATGTTTTTATGGATAACAACTTATGAGACATGGTTTATAGAATTAAAACAACACATGGCAATCACTCATATTCTCTCTCTCTCTCTCTCTCTCTCTAGATTGGAGCAATATTTTTCATGTACATGTGGATGCATCTAGCATCATTTTAGGAAATTATTAGGACCCTACCCTAACCTCCCCAGTTTAGGTTACTTTGGAGTTAGTAATTAATATATAAGGCTATCTTGTTTGAATAAGGCCCATTAGGTAGTTAGTTGGTAGTTACTCAATGTAAAAGGGTCCTTTTTATTAAACAAGGTCTATTTAGTGGTTGGTATTCATTAGTGACGTGACACGAGTCGTCAAGGTTTTGCTAGAGAGAAATTACTTATATAGCTAGTTGGCTAAGGAATGTTTTGTCAATTGTTATTATTGTATTAGAGATTTTCCCAAAGGAGGTTATCTACTCGAAGAGGCATGTGAACATTGCTTTATGTTTTCTAGATTATGAATACAAGGGTTATATTTTGTAGGTTCTATACCATTGTCTACCTTATTTTCTTTTCTGCAATTTATGTTTCTTGAATATTTCTCAATAATCATTGTTTATGTTGGTTAAGTATATTACAAGTCGAATTAGAGCTCTTTCATGTGCCAACACACACTTGAATTTTAGAAAAACAAACTAGGCTAGAGATGTTTTGTCATCTTTAAACATAAATATCTATTGTTCAATGGGTAAAATTGTGGTTGGGGAAGCACACAGATAGGGAATATAAGTCGAGTCACCTAATTGGACACCCTTGTACACCTCTGATTGTACCCCTTCTATTAGTACGGATTAAGACAAAATCTACCTACAAATTTGGGCTTCCTTGTAACTTCAAGTATATTGGAAGCCCCCTAAGTTCACTTTAAATTAGCCTTGCATAAACCTATCAATTGTTTTTTTTCTATAGTGTAACATCGAGAACAACCCTCAAGGAGATCACTCTCATATACCAGGGAATTGGGTAGTATTGCTAAGGGTACGATCTATCCTCCTTATTTGGTGTCGTGAAATATTTGGTCAAGTATTGATCCATAATAGATACAAACTAAAGAGTGGATAAGACTCAATACTTGCAACATAGATTGACAATTTATTATGTAATCCATGTAAAAAAATGTAAAACAATGCAAGTTTAGATGGAATAACCTAGTAAGCACCTAAGAGAAAAGTTAAATAAGAATAATTAAAATGATAAAGAAATAGATAGGAGAGAAGTCTAAGGAATGGGAAGTGAAGAGCCATGACCATTGGCCTTCCCTTACCCCTTAAATATCCCTACTTCTCCTGTCGCTCACGCTCAAAGGGATTTTGGCCAAGGAGGAGAGCACTGTAAAAACTAACAGATTTGCAAAAGAAGAATATTGAGCACCATTCGACTGGTTTTTCTAAGTTGGGTTCCAGGGTAAAGATCATGTCTCATTGCATTGTTTTCATTGTTGTGTGTGCTAAGCAAATGACTGGTTTAAATTCACGTGTGTAGTTTATTAAAATCACTAATAATATATTAATTGCTGCTATGCATCTGTTTATAATCGTTGTTGGTGATGAGTAGTTTGTTGCACATTTTTTTCTTCGGATGTGGACATGTTTAAGCGGTTGATGGTCATTTCTTTGTTACACATGAATTGTTAGTTACTGCTAAAATGTGAAGAGGGAACCCTAGCTCAAGGAAATTCTCCACACTTGTTTTCCTTGGTTGCCAAGCTCAAGGAGAGGCCATATGCACCTCTTCTTTGTTTCCCATGAATTCAATTGTTGTTGGGTGTCTAATTCATTTGCTGGGTCAATTTCTCTATTGTCTAGGTGTATCTGAATATGCTGAGCCATTCCTTGGGCGTTCGAAAATCCACAACCTATTTTCTAGTTTTCCACGACTTCAATTTGTTGTTTAAACGTTGTGTGTGATGTTTGTCTTGAGGAGAAGCTCGTGCACTCATTCTTTTGATGTCCAAACTTAATGTGGGGACCCTACCATGTGAGGAATATACCACAAATTCATTCTTTTCTCCCTTTCTTTCCACAAACACCGTGTTAACACTAGTCTTGGGAAACGACCCACTCAATCATTTATGTGTTTCCACACATTGTTGCTGGGCGGATTCCAATTAATTGCTGAGTCATTTTTCAACTCTATGGGCCATTAACTTGTTTTCTGTAAGCCAACCCTAACCCTAATTTCTAAGAATATCAATTACAGTGAAACCTTTGAATGTTCTAGGGCACTCCGAGGAATCCCACTTGCTGTTAGAGAATTTATATATTAGTAGATTTGGTTAGTTATTACCTTTGATCGGTTCTCATCATTGGATCATGGTAAAGGTGTTGCACTGAGTGCTCACTTTGATAGAAGCTATATACTCTCTCTTTCCCACACATCCCATCATTGCTTAGATGTTGCACCCTATGCCAGTCACTTAATAATTCTAGCTAGCTCGTCGAGGAATATGAGAGGAAGACTCACAACTGAAGAAGAGACACACAAATTGAAGGCATTGCATAGTGAGAGGCATATTCATGCCACCCTGTGCGTCACTATTGGTGAGCGTTGTATCAATTCAAAGGGTTTCAAAGGAGAAATCATCAATTCGATTCAAAGGAAGTATTTCCCATTTTAGCTAACACATGAAAGAGGAAAGGCGCCTATGAAAGATAGGTTGCCAAATTTTTTACGTCATCTAGGAAGGTGAGTCCATAATTCTTATTAAAGTAAAATTTTCAGTAGTGAATAAAATGTGCAGTTGTTGAAGGAAATCAAGTAGTGTTTGTTGAGAATGGGAGAAAGTAGTCATGTATTAAAACCTTAGCCTAGCATTCAATGGGTTGAAATATTATTGAAACCATAATACAAAGAGGTGGCATGCATAATCTAAATGGATCAAAGTCAGAGGAGCGATGATTGCTAGTTTCTCAAAGGACCTTACTCTTTCACTCAAGAAAAGTTGAAAGGATGAGTCAATTAGTCAACCCAGAAACCAGAGAGTAATTTCACAACGAATTGTATTGAGCACTGGAGACCTTTCTCATAAGAGACATAACTGAGATAGAGTTTAGAAATCAAATTCCATAGAGAATCTGTGTTGGCAAGTTGAGTGGGGTATGAGCCCCTTGATTATGGATCAGATGGTATCAGAGCAGTTGCATCCTTAACCGAGACACTGCTTCTAGAACTATGAACAAAAGATTGCAGACCACAACATGGGAAAAGAAAACGAAGATAAGTGTTGTAGGATAAACGTACCCTATAGGATTTAAGTTCCTTAGGCTCTTCCAAGACCTAAGACAAAATAGAGATACAAACAATAGAATTTCCTGGATCTGAATTATACATGAATAAATCTATGAGATAATGGAATAAGAATCCTACTTCGTAATTCGACAGTTGTCCCTACACACTTCTTCGTTGTTTGTTCTTTTGAAGATATCCTTCACTTTCACGAATGAAAATCTGCACACATGGAAACACAAACGAATACCTCTCACAAGATCAAATATAACATGTATGAATTAATGGTAGATCTAATAATATAACATGAAAACATGGAAATATTAACTCTCTGCAAGGATCATAATAACCACATACAACCAAATAGAGGGGAAGGTCATGTACATCTTCTATTAATAAAATAAGAAGCTTACAATCAAATGAATTGATGAATCTTTTCCCAATCTCCTTGTCCAAGCTCTATGAGGAATTTGATAGTATAATTTTACTCTTTCTTTTCCTCCCTTTTTCCCATGAGAGACCCTCAATATATAGGATAATAGAGATACGATGAGAGATAAATATAGACACTCAAGATAACAAACGTCTCAAGGTCATATTACGAGAAATCTAAAATTTGATTTCATCTCTTTGTAACCAATCCTAATTGGGGAGTAATAGACGCAGTCACACCCTGCATTCATGTAGTTTGGAATTCGTCACGACTTGTAAGAGATAAACTTGCAACCAACAACTTTGGGTCACGAGTTGTAAAGGAAAAACCTATGACTAGGCAAAATGATGCTAAAAACTAAGGGAAAAGTGACATAACTCAATGTCTCATCCTACTAACCTCTAGATGATGTCCATCATGTGATCAGGTGGAAAATAACTATATAACAATAAGTTGGAAGACTTAATGGCTAGCAATTCCAAGCTTCGAGAGGAGAATGAGAGATTGAAGGTGTAGGTTAAGATTTTTTACCAGAGGATGGAAGATATGGAGAAGCACATGTAGACCTCTACCAAATTGTTTCCATTGCTCAAGAAGAAATTTAAAGAAGGCCAAGAATCCCTCATAGAAGTTAGAACAGATTGGGAGAAGCATAAAGTGAAACTTGTGTACCTTGGAGAGAAGGTCATCTAAAACGACAACTGACAAGAGGATAGGTTCATGTAGATGATGATGCAATTGTAACAAGATTTGGTAGAGAAGGAGAAGTACTTAGAAAGGATTCAAATAGCTATAGAAGAGCATAAGGAGCAAGGAAACATTCCATTTCCACTGTAGATGCTAGCACCATGAATGAGGCTACCTTGGTAAGATCACTTTCTAGAGACATGTCTCAAGAGTAGCTTAGTGATTTTGAGAAGAATACCAGGGGTATTGGTTCCAAGATCTTAAGGAAAATGGGATATGATAGACAAGGTGTATGCAAGAGGAGACAAGGCATATTGAGCCCCATTATAGTCACACTCCGGGCCAAGCATGAAGGCGTAGATTTTGATGGAAAAAGTGAAAATTCCATCACTATGAAAACCATTTTCGTGAAGGAAAAATTCATGCAAGAGTTGGCTTGCTCATCAGGAGAAGGAGAAGAAACAATGAGTGGGGGTGTCACCTCACTACTACCTCAGCCTTGTGGAATATTGAAGGAGAGAAAAAATGAGGAGAGTTTGCAGACTTATCCCACACTTGCACCCAGAGAAAGAAACAAACCAATTAACACGAGAAATAAGAAGAAGAATACCAAGGGGTCTACATCAAACAATAAATTTATCTTATGTCACTACTACAATATGAGAGGCCACACCATATACATTTGTCGGCATGTAGATACATGCTCACATTGTAGAAATAAAAGCCAGTGTGAGGCAACCTACTGGAAGAAGCAATACATGTTCCGTAGGCTTGATTGTGTCAAGAAGTTGAATGGAAAGAAGGCTTCTCCAATCCAAAAACACACTCAGAGGCACGTGGAGAGCAGTATGAAAATAAATCCTTGTAGCAACCACATGAATGTTTTCCACCATTGCAAGTTTAGTGGGCATTGGGAAGCAAAGTGTTGGTGAATTCACCTAGAGCTTCACCCTAGACACCGCACAACCAAGAGGAGGGTGTGGAGAGTGAAGATTCTGGAAGAAGGAGAGTTGCTTGTCCAAGTGACAGAAGGTGCCCAAGGAGAGATAGAAACACACGAGAGAAACAAAACAAACAAGAAGGAAAACATGTTGATGTTGAGAGAAACCACAACCCAATTCTTGCTTCCGATATTACATCTAAAGAACCCCATTGTGGAGTTATGCCAAATATTGGTGCATGGAGGTCAATGAATGTAGAGGAGTTATTGAGGACTCCATGATGTGCCTTGTAAGCATGCACAAACACTTGAGAGTTATTTCCATACAAGGAAGCAACCAATATTAGCTGAAGATGGAAACCACACTTCCTCTCATAGGATTGAAATGTGATGGAAATGAGATGGGATCACATCGAATAAGGAGACAATTGTTCTACTTGGATTCATGATTTCCAAGATAGATTATATCCAAGGAAGAGAGGGAGATGAGAATGAGTCTTGGGTATAGAGTTTGGATTCATAGATTGCTCAAAGCTGAGAGTCAGTGAGAATATTGTTGCACTGCAGGAACAAGCGAGCTAGTACCAGAGCGAGAACCATAGCCAAGGACCAGAGCCACAAGCTAGAGATAGAGCCAAATTTAGAGCTTTAGCCAGGAGATAATGTCAGAGCCACGTTTCAGAGACACAAAAAAAACTAATCCAAATTGGTTACCTAGAGATTTTGGAGACCAAAAAGCCTCTCAATGGGGAGGTGTGATCCAAAATAGATCCAGATTAAAGAGTGGATAAGACTCAATATCTGCAACACAGATTGAAAATTTATTATGTAATCCACGTAAAACAATGCAAAAAAATGCAAAACAATACAAAACAATGCAAGTTTACATGGAATAAGATAGTAAGAATCTAGGAGAAAAGTTAAAGAAGAGTAATTAGAATGATAAAGAAATAGATATGAGATAAGTTTAAGGATCAAGAAGTGAATATCCATGGTTGTTGGCCTTCCCTTAACCCCTAGCTCTCCTTACTTCTTCTCCTATTTCTCAGGCTCAAAGGGGTTTTGGCCAAGGAGGAGGAGCGTCACTATTGGTGAGCGTTGTATCAATTCAAAGGGTTCCAAAGGCGAAATCATTGATTCAATTCAAATTAATCATATCCTATCTTAGCTACCACATTAAAGAGGAAAGGAACCTATGAAAGATAGGTTTCCAAAATTTTCACATCCTATAGGAAGGTGAATCCATAATTCTTATTAAAGTAAAATTTCCGCTAGTGAATCAAATGAGCAGTTGTTGAAGGAAATCAAGTAGCATTTGTTGAGAATGGGAGAACATAGTTGTGTATCAAAACCTTAGCCTAGAATTCAATGGGTTGAAATATTATTAAAACCCTAAGACAAAGAGGTGACCTACATACTCTAAATGGATCAAAGTTAGAGGAGCAATAATTGCTATTTTCTCAAAGGACCTCACTCTTTCGATCAAGAAAAGTTGAAAGGATGAGCCAATTAGTAAACCCATAAACCAAAGAGTAATTGCATAAATAATTGTACTAAGAACTGATGACCTTTCTTATTAGAGACAAAGCTGAGATAGAGTTCAGAAATCAAATTGTGTAGAGAATCCATGTTGGCAAGTTGAGTGGGCTATGAGCTCCTCGATTATGTATCAAGTACTATTTTTGGGAACCATTAGGTATATTAGAGAGTTATAGAGTTTGGCATTCTTTTGTCCTAAGGACCTTACAAACCCTAGCCTCTACAAAATAGGTATCTAAACAAGTAATTTTGTCGAAATATCAAGAATTTGTGAATTTATCAATGTAGTAATACTTAGACAAGAGTAATACTCCTACTAGAGTACATGAAAAAAAGAGTCAGGGGTTTGCTCACATCATTGTGGGTGACCTATCTCAAAAGACTCTTTGTTTGAAACTAATTACATTGGAATAATTCTCAAATAACCTTTTGGTGGACCCCAAGGCCAATGATGTTCACTAGGAACTCTACCAAAGATAACAGGATCATCCATATGGAAACCACTGTAGGGAAGTTGACAACAAATGTACAAAAGCTCGATGAATTGGAAATTGGGGTTTTCAACCTTGAAGTTAAGCTCAAGTTTGAGTTTAATGGCCTTCGAACTAAGTTTCATGACCTTGAAACTGAATTGTTTGATATTCTCAAAGCCAAAGAAATTCAACAATATTTGCATGTGTAGTTGAAAGGGGGTGACTCTTCCAATGGGGGAGGGTATCACCTAGGGTCGCACTTTCAATATAACCAATGCAATATGTGGCACATATTTCCCAAATAGACTTGAGAAAGTTTGATGGTACATAACCACCTAGTTGGGTTACCCAAATGGAACATTATTCCTCTCTCTAAGGAATTGCAGCTGACACAATGAAACTTAGAGTGACACTAGTAGCAATGGCATAAGAAGTCCTATGGGGGGTACATTTCCTAGATCCAATTTATGAAGGCCATTTATGCTCACTTTGAAATAGATACACATTATTTGGGAAGGTTGAATAAGTTGCACCAAATAGCCACAATTAAAGAATTTATAGTGGCCTTTGAGTAATTGGAAATCCACATAGAGGGTATGATCGATTCCTTTTTCAAAGAATGTCTTATCAATGCTATGAAAGAGGATATTAAAGTATAAGTATTGATGAATTAATTCACTATTTGGTTGGAGGCCTCCCAAAAAGATAGATAAGCGCAAATGGTGGCAATGTACAAACCAAAAGACCCCTTTTTATTCCTTGACCACATATCCCTTTGGTACCTACCACCACACCCTCTGCCTCTCAAACTTTGTGGTTCCACAAGTTGACCTAGGAAGAAGTAGTCAAATACTAATGCCTCAAAGCTTGCTATAGTTGTGATGAGAGTTATTTCAAAGGGATTATAAGTAAGGAATACAAATGATTTGAAATTGATGTGTCCTAATGTGATGACCCTTAGGAATTTTCTACGATGCCACTACCAAGGTGGATTTAGCAAATCCTATACCTCCTCCTTGGGAAGAACCCACCTTAGAGCCTCCTCACAGGGAGCCACAAATTTGCCTCCATGCTTTATTGAGAATTTCAACCATTTGTACCTTGAAGTTGACTGGCTACATCAACCATAGAAAGGTGATTATCTTAATTGATATTGTAAACACTCACAATTTTATTCATTGGTGAGTGGAAAAATAAACCCATTGTTATGTCCATGTGGTCCAAAATTTTCCAATTATGGTAGCCAATGGGAGTATGATTAAATGTGGTGGGAAATATGAGAAGGTGAAACTTCAAGTGGGCGAATATCAACTCAAATTCCATGTGTTTGTTATTGAAATGGGTTGTTGTGGTGTGGTGCTTGGCACAAATTGGTTACAACATTGTGTTTGGTTACCATGGATTTCAAGAAATTGAACACGAGCTTCACTAGGGAGGGCCATAAGCATACTCTCAAGGGGATCAAGTCCAAATCCTCATAAATTATCAACTCTCAATGTATGGAAAATTTATCACAAAAAATCTACTTAGACATAATCTCCCAATTCAATGCCATTCAAGTTTTGGACAACCCCCCATAGGCAATTCACCTTGATTTATAGTTGATCTTGACTAAGAATCAACATGTATTTCAAACACACCATTCCCTAACCCCCTTACATGGTGAGCACGATCATGGCCTTCCACTGATTTTAGGCAGTCAACCACCCAACATGCACCCATATAGGCACCCTTTTACACAAAGAATGAAATTGAAAAGATTATTTGGGAATTGTTAAAGGTTGGTGTCATATGCCTTAGTACTAGCCCTTACTCCTCCCTTGTATTCTCATTTATTGATGATCTCTTGGATGAG